>NW_020868646.1:424340-444340 GCF_003789085.1 Penaeus vannamei
ATGATGAAAGACAGAAGAGAGAGAGGGAGAGGGGAGGGTGGAGAGTGAGGGAGGAGAGAGAGAGGGAGGGAGGGAGGGAGGAGGGAGGGAGAGGGAGAGAGATTGCGGGAGGGAGATGGAGAGGGAGGGAGGGAGAGGGAGAGGGGAGGGAGAGGAGGAGGGGGAGGAGAGAGAGAGAAAGAATCGAGAGAGAGAGAGAGAGATAGAAATAGATAGAAAGATAGATAGAGAGACAGACAAACAAACAGAGAAAAAGAGACAGACAAAAAGACAACCAGAAAGACAGACAAAGAAACAGACAGACACAGATAAAAAAATCTCAACCTCCACAGACAACGTAACCCCCCCTCCAAAAAAAAAAAAAAAAAAAAAAAAAAAAAAAAAAAAAAAACACCACAAGAAGTTCTATTTCCGTGGCAGAAATTCGCTTAGGAGTCCATGACATCTCATCCCGACCCCATACAATGACTAAAACTTGGGATCCGAGAGTGTAGGTCGCCTTGACAAATGGAGGTGACAGCGACCGTTACCAGCGGCTATGGCAGGCGCACGGGTGAGGATCCGGTCCCATTAGGGTATTGATTCCCCGTTATATCCTTAGATTTCTTACATCACGTGTCAGGGCTTGGAAGGACCCACTCACGAGACACAGCAGCAGCCAAAGAACAGACGCGATCCTCAGGAGGGGGGGGAGGAGGAGGAGGAGGAAAATAGGTCTACGGGAGAGGGGACATGCGTGCCAAAATCGCCTGTGACATTCACTCCGGCCCGAAAAGTATTGACTAGTAGGGAGTCGGGTTTCCTCTGGAGTAATGCCAAGTACTCTCCGGTTGGCCTCCTTCCGCTCGCCTCCTGCACTCGCCGCTCCGCTCTCTGCCTCCTGGGCGAGGGAGAGGAGGAAGGGCGGAGACAAGGAGGAAAAGGGGTAAAGAAGAGATAAAAGATGATATGGAAATGGAGAGAGAGAGTAAAAGGGATGATATATAGAATGATAGACAGTGAGGAAGAGGAGGAAGGGCGGAGACAAGGAGGAAAAGGGGTAAAGAAGAGATAAAAGATGATATGGAAATGGGGAGAGAGAGTAAAAGGGATGATATATAGAATGATAGACAGTGAGGAAGAGGAGGAAGGGCGGAGAGAAGGAGGAAAAGGGGTAAAGAAGAGGGACAATATGGAAACGAAGAGAAAAAAGTGATGATAAGGACTTAAATAGAATGACAGACAGTGAGGAAGAGGAGGAAGGGCGGAGAGAAGGAGGAAAAGGGGTAAAGAAGAGAGACAATATGGATGATAGATAAGGATTTAAATAGAATGACAGACAGTGAGGAAGAGGAGGAAGGGCGGAGAGAAGGAGGAAAAGGGGTAAAGAAGAGAGAAAAGATAATATGGAAATGAGGAGAGAGAGTAAAAGGGATAATAAATAGAATGATAGACAGTGAGGAAGAGAAGGAGGGCGGAGAGATGAGGAAAAAGGGGTAAAGAGAGAGACAATATGGAAACGAAGAGAAAAAAGTGATGATAGATAAGGACTTAAATAGAATGACAGACAGTGAGGAAGAGGAGAAAGAGCGGAGGAGAAGGAGGAAAAAGGGTAAAGAAGAGAGAAAAGATAATATGGAAATTGGAGAGAGAGTAAAAGGGATGATAGATAGAATGATATAGACAGTGAGGAAGAGGAGGAAGGGCGGAGAGAAGGAGGAAAAGGGGTAAAGAAGAGAGACAATATGGAAACGAAGAGAAAAAAGTGATGATAGATAAGGACTTAAATAGAATGACAGACAGTGAGGAAGAGGAGGAAGGGCGGAGAGAAGGAGGAAAAGGGGTAAAGAAGAGATAAAAGATGATATGGAAATGGGGAGAGTAAAAGGGATGATATATAGAATGATAGACAGTGAGGAAGAGGAGGAAGGGCGGAGAGAAGGAGGAAAAGGGGTAAAGAAGAGATAAAAGATAATATGGAATGAGGAGAGAGAGAAGAGAGAGAGAGTAAAAGGGATAATAAATAGAATGATAGACAGTGAGGAAGAGGAGGAAAGAGCGGAAAGAAGGAGGGAAAAAGGGGTAAGAAGAGATAAAAGATAAAATGGAAATGAGGAGAGAGAGAGTGAAAGGGATAATAAGGACCTAAATAGAATGATAGACAGTGAAGAAGAGGAGGAACAGATAGTGAGGAAGTGGAAGAAAGAGCGGAGAGAAAGAGGAAAAGGAGTAAAGAAAAGACAAAAGACAACATGGAAATGAAGAGAAGTAAAAGAATGATAGATAAGGACCTAAATAGAATGATAGACAATGAGGAAGAGGAGGCAGAGGAGAGAGAGAAGGGGAAAAGCGATCAAAGACAAAATGGCACTGCGGAGAGAGCTAAATATAGAGTTTAAAAGTTTAAGAGTTAAATGACAGAATTAAAGGGAAGATAGATAAGAACTTTAACAGGATGGTAGACAGTGAGAAAGATGCCATGATAGATAGATAGATAGATAGATCACTAAAGAGACAAAGAGAGATAAAACAATAGAGATGAAACGAAAAGGAAGGAAGAAAGAAAGAAAAAAAAACGGGGAATATCCAACTTATTTTTATCCTTCTGTCCAATTCCCATACTCTACTTGCGCTCCCTTATCCCTGTCACTTCTCTATTCCTCCTTCCAACCCCTCCCCCTTATCCCTGTCACGCCTCTATCCTCCTTTCACCCTCCCCCTCCCCCTCCTCCGTCTCCTAAATCTCAACCAATCAACGTCGAGAATACTTCAGACTCCCCCCCCCCCCCTCCACCCACCACCCACTCCCCCCAAACCCCACCCCATTTTCACACTTCCTCTTATTCCTTCCGTTGTCTTCAATTTCCTTCCCTTATTCCCTTCCCTTCCTCTTCGACCTTCCCTCAATCCTTTCCTCCCTCTTGACCTCTTCCTCATCCTTTCCTCCCCTCCTTCCTTCCCTCTTTGACCTTCTTCCTTCTATCCTTTCTCCCTCTTCTCTCCCCATCTTTGACCTCCTTCCTCTATCCCTTCTCCCTCTTTTCTCCCCCTCCTTCCCTTTTAAATCCTTGGCTGTCCTCCAAAGTCTGTAAAAAAGGAACGAAATCTCTACAGTGCCTTTCAAAGCGACTGCACAAATACCTGCGTGTACTTGAGTAGCGAGACATTTCAGGCAGAAAAGTTACTATTCAGAGGTTAGAAACTTCGCTCAGAGTTGGCGGGGGTAGAGAGAGGAGAGAGAGAGAGAGAGAGGAGGTAAAGAGAGAGAGAGAGGTGGGGGGAGAGGAGAGAGGGTAGAAGGAGGGTGGGAAAGTGGAAGGTGGAAGGTGGGAAGTGGAAGGTGGGAAGGAGGGAGGAGGATGAGAGAGAGAGAGAGAGAGAGAGAGAGAGAGAGAGAGAGAGAGAGAGAGAGAGAGAGAGAGCGAGAGAGAGAGAGAGAGAGAGAGAGAGAGGAGAAGGGAGAGGAGAGATGAGGGGAGAGAGAAAGAAGAGAGAAGAAAAATAGAAAATAAAATAAAAAACAAAGAAAAGATCGAGAGAGAAATGAAAATGACAGGCCAAGAAGAAAACAACAGAATTCACCCCCAGCTGCCCATAAGGATCAAAATGCCACCTCCAGAGCCAACCAGCTGTTCCTCCTCCAGCACCAGGCAGTCGAATTAGCTATCACGTGCACTGAAATGATCGGCCCAAGCAGCTTATAATTCCAATCAGAATGTATATTCAATCAAATGATATATATTCAGTCAGCTTATGCATATCCCTGGAAAGTCCAATCAGCGTTGCCCTTTGATTCTATTCTAATAATCGCATTTCTAAAATTGTTTAAAAGAGAGAGCGTACTCGTATGCGAACTCGCACACATATATACATTGACACACAGACACACAAAGGCACAGCTGCACACACACACACACACACACACCACACACACACACACACACACACTTAAACCAAAGAAAGACACACACCACACTTACACACGAAGAAACACACAACAAGTCACAAACACACACACACACACAAAAAAAAAACACACACACACTGACACTAAGGTATACACACACAGACACACAGACACAAAGACACACACATACACACACAAACACGATCGTATATCTACGTAAATGCATGTTTTTTTAAATATTTTTTTTTATAATAGACCATTTAGTATGACCATTTTTAGCTATTCATATGAACGTCGATAACGATTTTATCCCCCGCATAAAAAGACTGAAATTAATAATTCCTCAGAACAAGGTACTTATCGATTCAATGTCTGCGATTTTCATGGCTAAAATCGAGGGTAAATTAACTAGGATAGAGTTATTATTCCGATTTATTTCAATGAGGAATTGATTGCAATCAGAAGTCTTTACTTTCCTATAAATGGGATATTGAAATTGGGATCCAGTTATCATGATTGCTGAGAGAAATTATACTCTGATGTATACAGACACGATACGCACACCATACACACACCCACAAACACAAACCAAATACAAATACACTCACAAACACATATATAAAAACAAACACAAAACCACACGCACAAAACACAAACACAAATATAAAAAAATACAAACACAAATATAAAAAAAATACACACATAATATAAATACAAAACACAAAACACAAACCAAACACAAAAACACACACAAACACAAACACAAAACACACACAAACACAACAAACACATAAAAACACAAAAACACACACGTACAAACACACATTTAAAAAAACAAACACAAAACACACCCCAGACACACCAAACACAAAACACACCCAGACACACAAACACATATATATAAAACAAAACACAAAACAAACACACACAAAAACACAAAGCACAACACAAAGAAACACAGACACAAAACACACATAAAAACAAACAAAACCAAAACACACAAACAACACACACACAACACAAACACAACACACATATACGACCCCTTTGTTAGCGTCCGACGCCCCTTGTCTGAAAATCATTGAACCGAAATCCTCAGGGGAGTTGCGTCATCAAGAAAGTCACGTGACCTGCACACGACATACAATCAACGCAGGTCAGTGAGCCATATACGCGTCCTAAGAATATGGTGGAAGAGAGAGAGAGAGAGAGAGAGAGAGAGAGAGAGATGAGTGAGAAAGGTGAGAGAGAGAAGAGAGAGAAGAAGAGAGAAGAGAGAGAGAATTAAATAAATGACAAAAGGGAAACAAAATGAGAAAAAGAGAGAAAGAGAAGAATTGGGATAAGAAGGGAAATGTAGGAATGTACAGCGGGAAATCGGAAAAAAAAAAAAAAAAAAAAAAAAAAAAAAAAAAAATCGAAAAACAATTAATAAAAAAAGATTAAATAAAAACAAAACAACATAAAAAAAAAAAAAGAGAACACAAATACGAGAACCAGGCGCACCCACGAATGACGGGGGTGAGACGCGGGTAGTAATTTGAGTGATATGAAGAGAAACACGCAATGGCAACTTACTGACGCTTACGCTTCACTCGCGCGAAAAAACGGAGGTCGATTGGGAGAATTTTCTCAGAGAAGAGAGACAGAGAGAAAGTGAGAGAGAAAGAGGAAGAGAGGGGCGGTGGGGGAGGGAGGGAGAGAGAAGAGAGAGAGTAAGAGAGAGGGGAGGGAGAGGTGAGAGGGGAGGGAGGGAGAGGGAGGGAGGGAGGGAGGAGGAGAGGAGAGGGAGGGAAGGGAGGGAGAAGAAGAAGAGGAGGGGAGAGAGAGAGAAGAGAGAGTGGGAGAGGGAGAGGAGAGGAGAGAGAGAGAGAGAGAGAGAGAGAGAGGAAGAGACAGAGAGAGGAGAGAGAGAGAGAGAGAGAGAGAGAGCGAAAAGAGAAAAAACAAATAGACGAGATAGGGGGATACTGAAAAAAAAAGAAAAAAAAATAGGGAGAGAGAGAGAGAGAAAAAAAAGAAAGGCAGACAAAAGCACGGAAACGGTGAAACTAGTTAAGCGAAAGGGTTTTGTGTGTCTCCTTGAAACGGGCAAATCGGAGGGGAACGGAGGAACGGATGGGTGCTACTGGACAACGGAACAGAACAGCGGAACAGTACAATGGAAGACAGCAAAACAGGTCAGAATAACAGAACAGCGGAATAGAACAGCGGAACAGGATAACGAAAGAGAACAATGAAACAGAACAACGAAACAGAACAATGAAATAGAACAACGAAACAGAACAACGAAACAGAACAACGAAACACGATAACGAAACACGACAACGAAAGAGAACAACGAAGCAGAACAGCGAAACACGATAACGAAACACGACAACGAACAGAACAACAAAGCAGAACAAAACAGAACAACAAATTAGAACAACGAAACATAAAAACACAACGAAACAGCTAAACAGAACAACACAACAGAACAACGAAACACGACAGCACGCAGGCCCAAGCGGCACCCCGGCAAGCACGTAAACACGAACAGCGGAACAACCCATCAAAGCTTCCCCCTTCCACCCCTCCTCCACCCTCTCCTATCACGCCTATGAATGTATAAGCAATCGGCCTCGTCCGTTCCCCAGCTGTCCTGTTCTGGCCGAAGTGGAGACGTGTTCGTGTCCTTCTGGAGGAACTTCATGGCTTCCGGTCGGGTGGGTGAGGTCATCGGAAAATATGTGTTGATTATTATGTTTTCCTTTAAAGAATTAAAAAAAGAAAAATTCGAGAAAAGGGAGCGTGGATTTTATATTTATATCGAAATCTGGAGAGAGAGAGAGAGAGAGAGAGAGAGAGAGAGAGAGAGAGAGAGAGAGAGAGAGAGAGAGAGAGAGAGAGAGAGAGAGAGAGAGAGAGAGAGAACGCGAAAGAGAGAGGGAGAAAGAGAGATAGATAGATAGATAGATAGAGAGAGAGCGAAAGCGAAAGAGAGAGAGAGAGAAAAATGAATGCATATATAGAGCTTCATATACATATATACACCAAACGCTGTGATGATCTATATATTTCCGTAAAAAAAATTGCATTCGACAAAGCGTAATAAATTTTACATCTATAGCGAAACCTAGGGGGAGAAAAAAAAAATATATATATATACAAATACATATACATATATACACCAAACATTCAATAAACCCATCAGCGCACATACCGTAAGATAATTTTTTTCGGAAATATTTTTTCGAAATACATTTTGACATGGAAGTCAGATTAAGTGCAATATTTAAACTGGCAACAACTGGCACAACAAATGCAAATTGCTTTCCAGGAACAGTTAGTTAAAATAACCAACTTACTCGGGGTGAAATGATATGCAGGATGGAGGTTGCGTCTCGACTCATACTTCTCCAGGAGAGGGAAGGATGGAAGGAAGGAAGGATGGGGATGAAGGAGAAAGGATGGGGGAAGGGAGGAAGGATGGATGGATGGAAGGGAGGGACGGAGGGATGGATGGAAGGAAGGAAGGATGAAAGGAAGAAAGGAAAGATGGGAGGAAGGAGGGATAGAGGGAAGGAAGGAAGGATGAAAGGAAGAAAGGAAAGATGGAAGGAGGAGGGGGGATAGATGGATGGATGGATGGACGTAAGGAAGGAAGGATAGAAGGTTGGAAGGAAGGATGGAGGGAAGGAAGGAAGGAAGGATGGAGGGAGGAAGGAGGATCAATGGATGGAAAAAGGAAGGATGGATGGAAACAAGGAAAGAATGATGGAAGGGAGGTAAGAACGAAGGAGAGAACGCGAATTTCAGATAGCATACAATATACAGTATATATAAACCATTTATTTGGGCGTGTTTGTATATATAAATGCATATATGTTTATACATCGCTCGGTGTAACGATATCACCTCTAGGTTTTTCACTTTTCATTTTCCATCACGAACCCAATACAATTTTGTGTGCATTGTCTCGGATACAAGAGCGATTATGGCGCTTCCGTATGTGTTTATTTCCCAGCTCTGTCTAATCACGGGGATCGGGTTTAATTTGTTTGTTCAGTTGACAGATCATGGGTGTTGGCTCGTCACGATCGCTTGCCTACTGCGCGGTGTTGGGAAAGAGGGACTGCTGTTCACGATATTGTCTTGCTTTAAATGCTGTTATCTGGGGGGTGTCGTCTGCGCATCCTAGAAGGTCCATTTGGCAATTATCTCTCCCCTTGTTTCCTCAGACGAGCGCCGTGGCAGCTCGTGATCCTGGTCTCGTATCCTCAAAGGAGTCTCCGTGGCAGCTCGTGATCCCCGTCTCGTATCCTCAAAGGAGTCTCCGTGGCAGCTCGTGATCCCCGTCTCGTATCCTCAAAGGAGCCTCCGTGGCAGCCCGTAGCCGAGGCACTTGTGTGTATCCTGGAGCGCCCTTCGTGACGGCATTATGTTTGCATTTAATATAGGCAAGTCGGCAATCTCCAACGCGCCGCGGCCAAATGCAAATACTTTGGGGGTAACATTTCGGAGAATCTACTGTTTGCTCCCTGATTGGCGGGTCATCGGCCAATAGCCTCGCCCGAGTGGTTCACCTGCCACGCCTGCGCACTGATTGGTTGTTCGCGAGTCGAGGCAAACTATCAGTCGTTGCAGACTAGCCCATTAGTCCTCCCTGTTACCCTGGTCGTCCACCTCAAGAGGTCCAGCTGCAACGAACTTAATGGCGCTGCTGGGACACTTCTTCGTGAAGTATTAGGCAACGTTCCACGACATTCGGGTCCTATAATTCCCAGCCGAGATGTTTACGACCGATTTATGATGAAACAACAACAGTCAGAGGGCCAATTATCGACTAACTTTAACCGGAGACTTGCCACGGTACCAAGCTCTCGCGGTGTGTTCTGGAAATCTGAAACGCAACGGCGCCGCCTCTGTTCCATTCAGTTAATTTCACCTCGTCAGTCGCGACGAGGTATTAATCCCTTCTGGAATGCTGTTAGATGCAGGTAATAGGAGAATCTACATGGAAATCCAACTTCCTCATATCCAGATTCCCTTGTCCTCTCTCTCTCTCTCTCTCTCTCTCTCTCTCTCTCTCTCTCTCTCTCTCTCTCTCTCTCTCTCTCTCTCTCTCTCTCTCTCTCTCTCTCTCTCTCTCTCTCTCTCTCACCTCTCTCTCCTCTTGTTTTCACTTCTCCCTTTTTCTTTCTGTCTCTTACTTTTTCTACGCCTCTCTTTCGCACGCTTCACTTCACTAGTTGACGTAGAACCACGAAGAAAAAATATGTGATGTAAAAGACCGGAAAGAGGTAGAGAAAAAATGGAAAGGGGGAAAGAGAGAGAGAGAGAGAGAGAGAGAGAGAGAGAGAGAGAGAGAGAGAGAGAGAGAGAGAGAGAGAGAGAGAGAGAGAGAGAGAGAGAGAGAGAGAGAGAAAGAGAAAAATAGAGAAAGAGAAAAAGAGAGAGGAAGAGAGAGCGAGAAAGAAATAGAGAAAGGCAGAGTGAGAGAGACAGCCAGATAGACAAACAAACAAAACAAACACACACCCAAACAGAAAGAAAGACAACAAAAAAAAAAAAAAAAAAAATCAGAAAGGAAAACCACGAAAGTCGAAACTCCCACAGAAGCATAATCACCATAATGAAAGCTCGACACCCTCTGAAATATAGTGCACCAAGAATATTATGGTGTTCCCTGATCCTCTGCGTGTTTGGGGGAGAAGGAAAACATGAAGAGATGTAAAGTGGGTGATTCCAGGTGATTGATGGTGATGATGGTGGTGATGATGATAGAGATAGATAGAGAAATCCATACCCATATTACTGTTATTACGGAGAGAATAATAACGATGATAATGACTGTGGTGATAGCAGCAAAATCAATTATGGAATGAGGAAGGGTAGTACAGTGGTAGATTAATAATTATCTTATTATCAGCCTTATGATTCCTTATCATAAATACGATAATGATTATTCAAAGATAAATAAATCCATAAAAAAGTATACGCACTCATTACGAATTTCATGAAAGAACACAAGAAAAGAAAACAAATATATCGGAAGTATATAATGAAAAGAAATGAAAAGAAAAGAAAAAAAATCATGTGACAAGTTCAGTCACGCCATCAGCTAGAGACCTAGATTCACACGAATGGAATGACAGGAGAGAGAGAGTGAGAGAGAGAGAGAGAGAGAGAGAGAGAGAGAGAGAGAGAGAGAGAGAGAGAGAGAAGAGAGAGAGAGAGAGAGAGAGAGAGAGAGAGAGAGAGAGGAAGAGAGAGAAAGAGAGGAGAGAAAGAGAGAGAAGAGAGAAAGAGAGAGAGAGAGAGAGAGAGAGAAGGAGAGAGAGAGAGAGAGAGAGAGAAGAGAGAGAGAGAGAGAGAGAGAGAGAGAGAGAGAGAGAGAGAGAGAGAGAGAGAGAGAGAGAGAGAGAGAGAAATATCGTAAAAACTCGTCAATTACAGATACTGGAAGGTGCCATAAAGGACGCAGGAAATGGAAAGAAGGAATGATGAATGAAAAGAGAGAAGGAGGAAGATGAGGAAGGAAGAGGAGGATGAGGAAAGAATGATGATAAAGAGGAGAGGGAGGTGGAAGAAGAAGAAAGGAGGAGGAAAGGAGGGGAGGGGATGGGGGAAGGGTAAGGATGAGGAGGGGGAGGTGGAAGAAAAGGAGGAGGAGGAGAGGGAGGAAGGAGGAGAAAAGAGAGAAGAAGAAGAAGAAAAGGAGAAGGAGAGAAAGAAAGTTTTGTAGGATGAGGAGAAAAAAAAGTAGAAAAAAGGAAGAAAGGAAAAAGAGAAGAAACAAGAAGAAAAAAGAAATAGAAGAAGAAGAAGACGCAGAAAGCAAGTGCATTTTCAATATAGTTCTCGGGCACCAAATGGGCAATCATCTTAATGGTTTCTCTAATAGTTTTCTAATTGGCCACAATTTTTTTTTTCTCCAACATAAGTAACTATAATCTGTGTCATTTTGCGGTTGCTGAAGACCTATTTTTGCTACCTTTTCTGTGTGTGTGTGTGTGTGTGTGTGTGTGTGTGTGTGTGTGTGTGTGTGTGTGTGTGTTGTGTGTGTGTGTGTGTGTGTGTGTGTGTGTGTATGTATGTGTGTGTGTGTGTGTATAGACACATACGTATACATATATGTATATATATAGATATATTAAGAATTGTAGCTAGAAATAGCACGTTACTAATAGCACGGTAGCTACTAGTAATAGCACTGATTCTTCAATCACCAATTCCCTCTCCTTTTAACCTTTCTCTCCTAGTTTCATCTCCCACTAGCTAGTAGTAACAGCAATCGTACTTTTTCGCTCTCAACCTCTCCCTATTTTTGGCACAGCAGCTACTAGTAATAGCAATAGGTCAGAGCCACGAAAGGCACCCTCTCAGTGCCATGCGGTCGACAAGGCTACATTACATGTTATTTGACCGGCATGTGATCGCGTGGGAACAGAGATCAATGGATAATTACTTGGCGCTATGCTATGCCACTGGACATCTCCCCCCCTTTCCCTCCCCTTTTATTCCTCTGTTCTCTCAGGTCTCTCTTTTCCTTCCTTGTTTTTTTTATATTTCCTTTCGTCCATCTTTCTTTTTTTTCTTTTTTCCCTCCTCTTTCTTCTATTTTCCTTCCCTCCCTCTTATCCTCTTTCCCCTTCCTCCTTCGTTCTCTTCTCCCTTTCCCATTCTCCATTTTCCACCTTCTCTCTTCTATTCCTCATTTCCTACCTTCCTTTCTCATCTTTCTTTTTGCCCTTCCCTCCTTCCTTCTCCATTCCTCCCATCTCACCTTTCCTCCATTTCTCCCCTCCCCTTCTCCCCATCCTCCTCCCCCCCCCTTGTCAACTGAGGTGCGTGGGAGAGAATTTACAAAACTTGGGAAGCTAAAATTAGATTAAAGTCCGCTCGTGTCATTTGCGTTGCGAATAATACAGCTGATTGTCATTTCGTCAATGTTTCGGTTCGTGTTTTATTTCTCATTAATCATGACGACATTTATAGATCAAGTCGAAATGTTGTATGAGATATATCAACACAGAATAACTATTCTAAATCAGATTTATCATTCTTTATTTTCTTTTACGTCGCATCCATCAATGTATATATATATATATATTTCAGATATCGCATATATATATAATTTATATATATATATTTTCATATCCATCATATATATATATTTTGCATCAATAAATAAATTATATATCGCATCAATCATACATATATATATATTTCATATCCATCAAATTATATATATATATATTATATATATATATATATATATATATATATATATATATATATATATATATATATATATATATATATATATATATTTTACATCAATAAATACATATATATTTCCATTCATTACAATCAATACAAATATATATTCCACATCAATCAATACAAATAAATATTCCACATCAATCAATACAAACATATACATATCGCATCCACCAACATATACATATTTCTTCATTTTTTTTTTCATTTTCTATTTTGAACCCGTGCTCTCTCTTACCACTCTGCATCAAAGCGAACCAGCATGCAGAAGATGACTCATCGCCAGGTGTGATAAAATTACCTGGTCAGCTGCTTTAATAACCCTTCCGGGAGATTAATTACAAGGTCAGTTCGTAATTATGTAAACGGAAAGTGTTTTTAGAAGGAAGGTGGGAATAAATCGATAAACGTGACGAGGAGAGATTGGGGGATAAATCTGAAGATGTGTAAAGGAGACATAGAAATAAATGGAGAGATGAGAAATAAATCGAATGAATTGCAAATAAATCACAGTGTATGGAAAGATTGGAAATAAATCAAAGGCATTTCAGATAAATCACAGTGTATGGAGAAATTGGGAATAAACCGAATGAATTACAAATAAATCATAGTGTATGGAGAGATTAGAAATAGATCGAATGACTTACAAATAAATTGCAGTGTATGAAGAGATTAGGAATAAATCAAAGGCATTTTCAGATAAATCGCAGATTAATAAATAATGAAGAGTTAAACACGAATAAATCGAAGGCATTTCAGATAAATCGCAGTGTATGAAGAGATTAGAAATAAATCACAGTGTATGGAGAGATTAGGAATAAATCGAATGCATTTCAGATGAATCGCAGTGTACGGAGATATTAAGAATAAATCAAAGGTATTACAAAGAAATCGTTCTATTGAGAGATTCGAAAAATATCGGAGGCATTTCAGATAATTCTCAAAGTATATGGAAAGATTGGAAATAGACCGAAAGCATTAGAAATAAATCCACAAAGTGCATACAGAGATTAGGAATAATCGCAAAGTGTATGAAGGGATTAGAAATGAATAAGAAATTTATGAAGAGAACGTAGATATTAACTGTAGAGTGTATGAAGAGAACATTGAAATAAATCTCAAAGTATATAATGGGTGGATAGAAAAAAATAACAAAATTTATCAGGGGGACGGAGAAATATATCGCTAATTGTACGAAGGGAATAGAAACGAAGGCAAAATATGAAGTGAACATAGATATTAACTGGAAAGTTTAGTAGGAAGCATAAAAGTAGACCACAAAGTTTGTGAAGGGATATAGAAATAAATCGGAATTTTTACGAGGAGAGCAAGGAAATAAATAACTTGAAAACAGTAGCCCAAAAAGCCTTATAATTTAGTAATAACTGGGAACGCGTGATAAGTGCATATGATATATAAGGAACGCCCTAAAAGTGTCTAGATACACCTTAATACGATACATGAAGAGAATATTAGGGAAATCTAAATAACTTTTAAGGTTATTTTTGAGCGAGTGAATGGAGAAATCATATACTTTTCATATAGCTGGTGCTGGATTATATTCCCGTGACACTATATCTCCGACGGACCTCCTCTCCCCCCTCCACTCTCTACCCCCTCCCCCCGCCCCTGCTCCCCTCTCCTGCTGCCTTATCCCCCTACTCTCACTCTCCCCCTACCCTATCGACCTGCTATTTCCATTTTCCCTTGATCGCTAATTATTCTCTCACTCCCTCGACTCCCATTTTCCTTATCGCTATTATTCTTTCTCTCTTCTCCATCCATTTTTTTTTTCTATTCAGTCCTTCCTTCTCTCATTCGATTTTTCTCTCTCTTCCTCCTCATTATCCCTCCTCCATTATGCCCTCTAATCTCCTCCCTCCTCCCCCTTCTCCTCCTCCCTCCCACGCTCTCCCCCCATTATTCTCCTTAGCTCTCCCATTCCCCCCTCCCCTACTCCTCCCCATCCTCCCCTCTCTGTCACTGACCCTCCCCTTAATCTTCCGTCCTTCCTCTCCTTCCTATCGCTACTCCCTCCTCGTGCCTCCCTAAATACCGCCAACCCTCATCTCCCTCTCCCTTCTTCCTCCCTCCTTCCCCCTCCTCTCTCTCTCTCCTTCCTTCTCTTCCTCCTTCCTCTCCCTCTCCAACCTCCTCCTCCTTCTCTATCCCTCCTCTCTCCCTCCCTCTTCCTCTCTCCCTCCTCTATCTCCCCTCTCCAACCTCTTCCTCCTCCTACGCCTCCCTCCTCTCTCCCTCTCGTTCTCCCTCCTTCCCTCCTTCCTTCCCCTCCCCCCAACCCCCCAAGACGCCCCAATCCCCCTCTCAAGAGCTGATTGATCCCGGAGACTCTAATCCCCAGACCCGACAGTAGCAGCAAGGAGACTAAACGATTAGGGTCATAAGGAAGAAGATTAGATGGAAGGAAGATTAGGAAGAAGGAAGGAAGGAAAGGAAGGGAGATGGAAAAGGTGTGATGTGGATAAGGAATAAAATGGAAGAGGAGTAAAGGAAGGAGGGAAGCAGAGAGGAGACTAAACGATTAGGGTCATAAGGAAGAAGATTAGATGGAAGGAAGATTAGGAAGAAGGAAGGAGATGGAAAGGGTGTTATGTGGATAAGGAGAAAAAATGTAAGAGGAATAAATGGAAGGTATAAAGAAAGCGAAATAGGAAGATAGACAGAAGGAGGAAAGGGAATTCCAGTGGGAAGAAAGAATAAAGAGAAAGATTAGAACACAAACATAAACAAGAATAACGAGAAAAAGAAAACAGAGAAAGAAAAAAAGAAAGAAAGAAAAGGACAACCAAGGAAGGATAACGAGAGAAAAAAATAGAGAAAGGAAGAAAGAAAGAAAAGGACAACCAAGGAAGGATAACGAGAGAGAAAAAAGATAGAAAAGGAAGAAAGAAAAGAAAAAGACAACCAAGGAAGGATAACGAGAGAAAAAAAATAGAGAAAGGAAGAAAGAAAGAAAAGGACAACCAAGGAAGGATAACGAGAGAAAAAAAAATAGAGAAAGGAAGAAAGAAAGAAAGAAAAAAAGGACAACCAAGGAAGAGAAATGCCCATCGAAGCTTCCAACGACCTTCTCTGATTATTTACAACTGAGCGAGATAATTGCTCCTGGCAGGCATACATAACACATGCACAGCCCCGTCGTTAACATTTCCTTCCTCTGTAAGAAAATATCAGCCGCTTTAGGAAAACAAAAGGCCACAGAATGATTACTCTTTCACCCTTGGGTCTTGTCCGTGATAAGGCCAAAAAAGGGAGGAGAGGGAGGGAGGGGGGGGGTGGGGGAGGGGGGGAGAAGGGAGGTAGTCACGGGTCTTTTCGCCATATTAAGGCCACGGGAGGGGAGGGGAGAGAAGGGAGAAGCCGGGCCTTTTCCATATTAAGGCAACAAGGGAGAGGGGGAGGGAGGGAGGGGGGAGAAGGGAGATAGCACGGCTTTTTCTCATGATAAGGCCAAAAAGGGAGGGAGGGATGGAGGGGGGAGAGAAGGGAGATAGCACGGGGCCTTTTCCCATATTAAGGCCAAAAAGGGAGGGGGAGGGGAGAGGGAGGGAGGGTGGGGGGGAAGGGAGATAGCACGGGCCTTTCCTCGCATAAGGCAAAAGTGAATGGGGGAGGGGGGGAGGGGGGAGAAAGGGAGAATAGCACGGGCCTTTTCCATATTAAGGCCAAAAGGGAGATGGGGAGGGGGGGGAGGGGGAGGAAGGGAGATAGCACGGGCCTTTTCTCATGATAAGGCCAAAGGGAGGAGAGGAAAGGGGGGGGGGGAGAAGAAGAGGAGATAGACGGGCTTTTCCCATATTATAGGCCAAAAGGGGAGGAGAGGGGAGGGGAGGGATGGGAGGGGGAAAAGGGGAGATAGCAGACGGGCCTTTTCTCCATAATGAAGGCCCAAGAGAGATGGGGGGGAAGGGAGGGGGGGGAGGAAAGGAGATAGCACGGAGCCTTACAACATAGTCCGAGAGACGAGACAATTCCGATCGATTTAAGAGGCGTAACGTAACACGAGGCGGAAACACGGACGGCACTAACACCACCACCACCCCTCAGCTGCCACGTACCGCCACGGACGGACGCCAATAGTCAATAGCTAATCCCAGGAGTCAGGTCAAGTTTAGCTTTGTCACGTGACCTGGAGTTACAGTGGATCGCGCTTAAGTAGAGTGTGGTTTTTGAGTCAGTATGGTTGTTGGGGGGTTGAGGGGAATGTAGTCTGTGGGGGCGGGGAGGATGGGGGGGATGGGGGGGGGAGAAATCGGGAAAGGTCAGCAGCAGGCGGCCCCAACTTCCTCCTAAAGTCGAGTGCTGACATCAGCTGATAGAGCGATTTTTGACGTCGGATTATTTCTACATATGGCGTACCGAGAACCTCTCTTTGCTTCACTCTCTATCGCTTCGTTGTGAAAGTGTTTTTTTCCGTATTTATTTCGATTGTCTGCCTTCGTAAGAGTCCACTTTGCTTCCCCTTCTGTCTCTGCTTTCGTAAAGGCTCTCTCCTCTCTCTCTCCTCCTCTCTCTCTCTCTCTCTTTCTCCCTCTCTCTTTCTCCCTCTCCCTCTCTATCTCCTCTCACCCTTTTAATGGAAAGGAATAGCCGTTCCAGCAAGTCCAGTACCATTATCTCCCCCTCCTCTCCTTCCCACCACCCCACCCCCTCCTTCGCAGCTCATCCATGCCACCCTTTCCCTCGAGCCGCCCACACCCCGCCCGTAACGCCCCACCTCTCCTCCCTCCGCCCATTCCTCTTTCTTACACGGGAATTGTAGGGTGACAGTAACTGACCATGATGAGGGAACGTACATTGCAGAGAGAGAGAGAGAGAGAGAGAGAGAGAGAGAGAGAGAGAGAGAGAGAGAGAGAGAGAGAAGAGAGAGAGAGAGAGAGAGAGAGAGAGAGAGAGAGAGAGAGAGAGAGAGAGGGAGAGAGAGAGAGAGAGAGAGAATAGGAGAGAAGGAAGGAAAGAAAGAGAAGAGGAGAAGAGAGAGAGAGATAGATAGATAGATAGATAGATAGATAGATAGATAGATAGATAGATAGATAGATAGATAGATAGATAGATAGATAGATAGATAGGTAGAGAGAGAGAGAGAGAGACTGACAGAAAGACAGACAGATAGATAAATAGACAGACAGATAGATAAATAGACAGAGAAAGGGAAAAAGAAAGAAAAAAAAGAATGAAAAGAAAAAAAAGAGAGTGCGAAGAAAGAAAGAAGAAGAAAGAAAAAAAAAAGACAGCATCCCACGATCTCCCAAGTTTATAGAGATATAAACTTGAGCAAATGGTCACATAGGGGCTCTTGTGGTGTGGTCCTCTTGCTTACGTGGTCCTCCGGATGGTCCTTGCCACTTTACTCTGGTGTCGACGGAGACCATTTAAAGTGGAGGAGTTCTCTTATAACGTGTGGTTCGATGCTGGTGTATTATGCTCATTATTTGCCGGGTGGGGGAGGGGAGTGGGGGAGGGAAAGGAGGGGAGGAGGGGGGGAGGGGAGATAAAGGGGTGCAGGAGAATAGTGGTCTAGGGGAGGGAGGGGGATGGGGAGTAAAGGGGTGTTGTTTTGTGGATACGTACATATATATACATATGCACACACACTCACACGCGCGCACAAACACACACGCGCGTACAAAACAAACATGCACGTCAACACACCCACACCCACACACACACACACACACAACACACACACACGCACAACACACACACACAACACACACGAACTTTGCACGCCCGAACATCATTACCTCCGTTTCAACCGCACCTACTTTCCAACTTTACTTTATTCATAAATATTCACACGGAAATAAGCAATTCAATATTCATATAAGTTCTCGCGTTATCAAATTTTCCTTGATTTTATTCGCAGTGACGAAATTCGCAACTGACAGCTTGCCCAAAATCAGCATTGGATTAGCATAATGAAAGCGAATTGAAAAAATACGAAAAAAGGAGAAAAAAAAAACTAATTGTATAGCTACCTACATAAATATTCCAATGTTGGCTTATCTATTGATCAGTTCAGACCAGATTTAATTAATTTATAAGCTAATCTAATTATACAAATAGATAACAGAAAATGGAAATTATGCGGAGTATGATTTTTCGTTGTTTTTTCGCGAACTGTAACGTCCATCATAATCAGTAACTCTTTTTTTTATTTAAAAAGAAGAGAGAGAGAGAGAGAGAGAGAGAGAGAGAGAGAGAGAGAGAGAGAGAGAGAGAGAGAGAGAGAGAGAGAGAAGAGAGAGAGAGAGAGAGAGAGAGAGAGAGAGAGAGAGAGAGAGAGAGAGAGAGAGAGAGAGAGAGAGAAGAGAGAGAGAGAGAGAGAGAGAGGAGAGAGAGAGAGAGAGAGAGGAGAAGAGAGAGAGAGGAGAGAGTGAGAGCGAGAGCGAGATAAGATAGAGAGAGAGAGAGAGAGAGAGAAGAGAGAGAGAGAGAGAGAGAGAGAGAGAGAGAGAGAGAGAGAGAGAGAGAGAGAGAGAGAGAGAGAGAAGAGAGAGAGAGAAGAGAGAGAGAGAGAGAGAGAGAGAGAGAGAGGAGAGAGAGAGAGAGAGAGAGAGAGAGAGAGAGAGAGAGAGAGAGAGAGAGAGAGAGAGAGAGAGAGAGAGAGAGAGAGAGAGAGAGAGAGAGAGATGGAGAAATTTAAAGCAGAGAGAGACATATATCTTTCTCTATAAATCATAAATTGACTTTCCTCTTTTTGAATCTCTATCACCGAGTCTGCCCCCCCCTCCCCTCCCCCCCCCTTTATCGTACTCTCTGCTCTCTCCCCACGTTCTTCCGTTGTGCTTAGGAGGAGATAAAATAAATCTTTAATTTTTGAAAAAGCTTTTGACCTCTCCGAAGGATGATGAAATCGTCGAGGTCAATTTAAAGTCAAATATTTATCTCTAGAAGGATTATTGATAAATGGGATTATAAATTATAAATGTTATTATAAATATTATTATGATAAATGGGATTTATTTATGTTCTTAGCGGGTCCAATGTTTTTCTTAAGGTTTGTGAAACGTATTTATAAACTGCAGATTTTTAAACGTATTTGTAATAAAACAACACATTACAAAAGAACAGTGAATAGACACAGCGAATAGACATCGTTATTTTTCTTTTAGATTTGAAAACACGGGAGAGTAACAGAAGAAAATAATGAAAGAAGAAAGAGAAAGAATAAAAAAAATAATGATCACCTGAGTGCAAGAGTGCGTGAGAACGACCCTCATCTTTGGATATTGTTCGGCGGCGACAGAAGGAAGAAGGAGGTGGAGGATAAATGATAAAAAAGGAAGCAAGAGGGAGTAGGGAAGTGGAGGGAAGAGATAAAGAAGGAAGAAGGAGGTGGAGGATAAATGATAAAAGGAAGCAAGAGGGAATAGGGAAGGTGGGGGGGAAGAGATAAAGAGAAAAAGAGATAAGAAGAAGGAGGTGGAGGATAAATGATAAAAAAGGAAGCAAGAGGGAGTAGGGAAGGGGGAGAGAAAAAGAGATAAGGAGGAAGAGGAGGAGGTGGAGGATAAATGATAGCGGGAGAGAAAAAGAGATAAGGAGGAAAAAAGGAGATGGAGGAGAAGTGATAAAAAAGGAAGAAAGAGGGAGTGTGGAAGGAGAAGAGAAAAGCGATAAGGAGGAGGAGGACTAGGGGTAGGAGGAGGAAGGGAGTAGAAGAGAAAAAAAGAGAAGGAATTAAAGGGAGGAAGGAGACAAGAAGATGGAGAAGGAGGAGGGAAAAAGAGATAGAGAAGAGGAGGAGGAGGAGGGAGAAAGAGGTAAGAAGGAGGAAGAGGAGGAGAAAAGAAACTGGGGGAGAAAAAGAGACAAAAATAAAGTT
>NW_020868646.1:446840-461840 GCF_003789085.1 Penaeus vannamei
TCGCTATCGCCCTTTCCCTCTTCCCATTTATTTACTTTTTGCCATCATTACATTTCCCCTTTTCCCCCCTTCGTCATCATTTCCTCCTCTCCTTCTCTGTCCTTCTCCCATCTTCCTCCCTATTTTCCTCTCTCTCCTTCCCTTCCCTCCTCCTCCTCCTCCTCCATTTCCTGCCCTTTCCCTCTCTCCCTCCCCCCTTTCCTCCCTAACCCTACCCCCCCTCCCTCCTATTATTCGTCTTCACCTCCCGCCCCATACCCCGTAGCCCCCCCCAGTAGCCTTCTAAGGTCTCCCGGTCCCCCCCCCCCCCCCCCCTTCCTTTCCCTATTCACATGATGGATCTACAGCGAGGAGACTGGATCATCCATATTGTTTGTTTGTTTGTGTGTGTGTGTGTGTGTTTGTGTGTGTTTGTGTGTGTGTTTGTGTGTGTGTGTGTTTGTGTGGTGTGTGTGTTGTTGTGTTTTGTGTGTGTTGTTGGTGTGTTGTGTTTGTTTGTTTGTGTGTATGTGTGTGTGTGTGTGTGTTGTTTGTTGTTGTGTGTGTGTGGTGCGTGTTTGTTTGTGTGTATATTTGTGTGTTGTATGTTGTGTGTGTGATATCATATAATAATTCCTTAAACATAAGAATAATATTACACACCAACAAATTATTAAAAAAAAAAAAAAAATAATATATAATATTATTAATCAAATCATACATTTTTTTTACTCCATATCATACACCAAACTTTTCAAGGAAGATCTTCGAGAATATTCGTCGAAATAGGCCTAAAAACGATATATATTGTCTGATATGCAGCTACGTTACCCATAAGGCTATTATTTTGTCATTATTATACACAGCTGTCATTATCACCATCCTGGCAAGACGTTATCACCATTGTCATTACCATAATGGGTTGTTATTGTCATTATCTTTATGAGTTGCCGATTTTTTATTTATTTATCATATCTTTTATGGAAAAATATATTCATTTAGAGATTCGATCGTGTTATCATTTGCTAATCATTTCTAATTCACTAGTTTCTTTTCATTGTTATTATCTTTATAGATTTCCCCTTTTATATATCTTTATACATTGCCCCTTTTGAATATCTTTATTATCTTTTCCACATGTTATCTTTATATGTTTTTATTACCTCTTTCAGGTTATCATTCGCCCTTGTCAATCACTTCAAATTTCAAATCATCATTATTTGTTGTCATTCAAATCGTTCTTAGAAATTATCCATCTTCCTTATCTCCTATTTAGCACCTTCCTTATTTCCTCTTTTTATCCAAGCTTGAAAGGTTTCCTGTTAAGACCGAACATTAATCAAAAGTACTTGACCTGGAATTTCGAGAGGTCACTTTTGTCCTTATATCGGGGCGGAAGGAGGAAGAGGAAGAATCGGAGATAAAAGAGGAGAAAAGATCAAAGAGGTGGAATAGAGAACAAGAAGATTAGTTAAAATTGGAGAATGAGAGAAACGAGAGATGTGTGTGTGTGAGAGAGAGAGAGAGAGAGAGAGAGAGAGAGAGAGAGAGAGAGAGAGAGAGAGAGAGAGAGAGAGAGAGAGAGAGAGAGAGAGGGAGAGAGAGAGAGAGAGAGAGAGAGAGAGAGAGAGAGAGAGAGAGAGAAAGAGAAAGACTGAATAAGAGAGACAGAGAAAAAAAATTACCAATAAACAAAAACAAACAAAAAATGAAAACAGAAAGAAAGAAAAAAAAAAAGAAAGAAAAGAAAAGAGATGATGCTATCCACCCAGACATCATTAACCCTTCCATACCCGAAACATTAATCCCTTTACCCACCCCCACCCTCCTACTCCCCCCCCTACCACCCCCACCCTCCCACCCCCTAATGTGCGCTACCCTTTCACTCAGAACAATTGTCTAGCGGCTTAAATCGAGCGAAGGGCGATGGATCTAGCGGCTTCTCACAATAGACGCAGCTCTTCGGACGTGTGGGTGGCGAAGGGGTGAAAAGAGGGGAGAAGATAAAGGAGGAAATAAGGAAAAGGGGATAAAAGATGGTAGGGTTAACGAGGGAAAATGTGGCACAGTGACAGATGTTGGCCCGAGAGGAGAGGGCGGGTGGGCCTATGGAGAGACACGTGACGTAAATATGTGATTAGGTAGTTTAGATGCGATTAAAAAGGGGTGGGGGTGGGGTGGGGGTGTACGGTATGTATTTATCTATGAATAATTTGATAAGGAATGTGTATCTATCTATTAATCCATCTATTAAGAAGAAGAAAAAGAAATAAGAAGACGAAAAAGGAAAAAGAAACAAGAAGCAAAAAGTAGAAAGGAAGAAGAAGAAGAAAAAACAAGAGAAACAAAAGACGATAGAAAAAAAGTAGAAAACAAGAAGAGAAAGCAAAAGAATAATAAGAAAAAAAAACAAATAAAAAAGAAAGACAGAGAAAAGGAAAGGAAGGAAAAAGATAGAAAACAAACAAAAAGAAAGAGACAGAAAACCTATAGCGCGCCTGTTATCTGTAGCCGAAGCGTGGGTGGACAGAAGCTGATCAATAGCGGTCGAAATCTGCCTACCCTTTCGCTCTCATCTTAGGTCAGGCTGGGTCACGTGCTGTCAGAGGGATGGGGATGAAGAGGGTGGGGAGGAAAGGCCGATTATTGGTGGTGTTGGCGATGGTGGTGGTGATGATGATGGTGTTGTATCTTGCCTCCCTCTACTTTATTTATTTATTTGTTATTTATCATTATATTATATATATTATATTTTTTTTACCTTTTGCCTTTTCTCCATTCCTCTCCTCCTCCCCCTTTATTCCCCTCTCTTCCTCCTCCTCGATTAAGACCCAAATTGCCGAAATAGAGAGAGAGAGAGAGAGAGAGAGAGAGAGAGAGAGAGAGAGAGAGAGAGAGAGAGAGAGAGAGAGAGAGAGAGAGAGAGAGAGAGAGAGAGAGGAGAGAAGAGAGAGACAAGAGAGAGAGAGAGAGACAGACAGTGACATAAATCAAATAAATACCTTCCTTTCATTACATATACCAAGCAACGTCGATAACAAACACATACTTCAATTAAACAAAAAAATATTAACTGAACGATATACCAACAAGAAAATAAATAACAGATTCTATAAGACGGAGATCGACACTGAGAGAATATCTAGAAAAAAATAATTTGGATAGACAGACATTATTGGCTCTCCTCATGACAGGCTCAGTCAAACTCTGTCATGCAGTTTGACAAGAGAGGAAATGTGTCTGTGGGAAATGGCTGAAAATGATTTATTGAAAATTAAATGGAATTTGCTTGCTTTTTAAAACTTTGATTTCAATATCTTTGTTCTTTGTTATTTTGCTTCTTTTGTTTTCTTTGTTATTTTGCTTTTGTTTTCTTTGTTGTTTGCTTTTTGTTTTTTTGTCTTTTGTTTTGTTTTATTTGTCTTTTTGTTTTTTGTTTATTTTGTCTTTTTTTTTTTTCCTTTTGTCTTTTTTCGTTATAGATTTTTCTTATTATTTATTGAAGACTAATTGATTTTAATTTGCTTTTTTTACTTAATCTATTTTCATTCTTTGTCTTTTTTTGCTTTTGTTTTCTTTTGTTTTTTATAGCATTTTGTTACTATTAGAATGAGTAAGATTATTTTTTTTAAGTTAATTTATGTAAATGCCTCTTTATGTATGTTACAGAAATTCTTTAATTCTTAGAACATGATACGCATGGATTCAAATTCATAATTTTATGCAGAAAAATTCAGAGGATGAGAGTATAAAAGGACAAGAAAGAAAGAGGGAATAGGAAGAGAGAAGAAAGAGACAGACAAAAAGAAAGAAAGAAAGAAAGAGGGAATAGGAAGAAGAAGAAGGAGACAGACAGACAAAAAAAAAAAAAAAACTCTTCTCTCTATCTCTTATTTTTGGTTTCTTTCGAGTGCTTAACTTTTATATGACTCTACTACCCCTCTCCCTCCTCTTCCCTTCCCCCTTCCCATCCTCTATTTCCTTACGGGTCCCCCCCCTCTCCTCACCTTCCCTCCCTCCCCCCCAACCATCTCCTCCACCTCCCCCCCTATCCCCTCCACTCCCCCCCACCATCCCCTCCACTCCCCCACCATCCCTCCACTCCCCCCCACCATCCCCTCCACTTCCCCCCACCCCCTTCACTCCCCCCCATATCCTCCACTCCCCCCTTCACCATCTCCTCCCCCCCACCATCCACTTCCTCCACTCCCCCCCACCACACTCCACCCTCACCACCTCCACTCCCCCCCCACCAATCTCCTCCCTCCCTCCCCCACTATCCCCTTCACTCCCCCCTCCCCATATCACCCCCCCCCCCCACCTCCATCTCCTCCATTCCCCCCCTCCCCCCTTCCCCAGTACCCAAAGCACCTTCCTCAAGTACCCGGATTAACGCGCTTCAAAAAACCGGAATTCTAAGGACCGGCATAGATCGTACCTTCGAGAAGCTTCCGTATTATCTGTTTATCTCGTTCTTCTCCTTCTCCTCCTCTTTCTCCGTGTTCTTGTTCTTGTTCTTGTTTTTCTTTTGCTTCTTCTTTTCCTTTTTTTTTTCTTTCTTTTCTTCTTCTTCTTCTTCTTCTTCTTCCTCTTCTTTCTTCTTCTTCTTCTCTTCTTCTTTTTTTTTACTACTACTTCTTCTTTTCCTTCTCCCGTTCCTTTTCCTTCTTCTTCTTCTTCTTCTTTTGCTTCTTCTTCTTCTTCTTCTTCAAAGGTCTTTCGGTTTTTAGATTGGGAAGTTGTGCGTGCATTTTTTAAAATGACTCGTATCCATAACACACGTACAAACCCTTATACGTACAATCGTGTACGAGCACAAATATATATTGTTAAATATATACCTTCTTAAATATACAAATATACAAATATACCTTCTTAAATTTGTAGTTATCGTGTTTAGAATAATTGCATTTCTTCATAGCGGAATAAACAACCACACTTTACTATATATATATTTTTTTCGGATAGTTTCACTAGGCAACAGAATCCTCCCCCCCCCTCAATGCTCTTATCTTTGGGGGGGGGAGGGGGGAGGGTGTATACTCTCATCCACACCTCTTTCCCCCTATTATACACTCGCTCTTATGCTATACCATGTCTTTCTCTTCCTCTCTCCCCTTTGACCCTTCCTCTTTTTCATCTTTTCCTCTGTAAGTTTTTTTCTCCTTTCTTACTCCTTTCCTTCTTCTTGTCTCTTCCTTATCCCTCTTGTGTATTAACAAATATTCCCCTTTCTCAATTTCCCCTTATCCATGCTTCTTTACTTAATACGCCCTCCCATCCCCTTTATCCCCTTTACAACCTTTCCTTCACCCTTCTCTCCCCTTTTCCAACTACTATCTCCCCTTCTCTCTTTCTCCCCTCCACCCTTCTCTCCTCTCCTTTGTCCTCCATACATCTTCTTCCTCCCCCTTTTTCCCACTACAAATTCTTCCTTTATCTCTCTCCCTTTTCCCACTACATCCTCCCCCCTCCCTTCTCTCCCCCTTCTCTTTCCCCTTTTTCCACTATATCCTCTCCCCCCCTCCCCATCTCTCCCCCTCCTCTCCTTCTCCTCTCCCTCCCTTTTCTTCTCCCCTTCCCACTACATCCTCGTCCTTCTCCCCTTCCCCCTCCCTCTCCCCCTTCTCTCTCTCCCTTTTCCCACTACAATCCTCCTCCCTCCCCTCCTCTCCCTCTCTCCTTCTCCCCTTCCCACGACATTCTCCCTCCTCCCCCTCCTCCTCCCCTTCTCTCCTCCTCCCTTCACTACCTCCTCCTCCCCTCCCCTCCTCTCCCCCTTCTCCTTCTCCCCCTTCCCACTAGATCTCCTCCTCCTCCCCTCCTCTCCCCTTCTCTCCTCCTCCCCCTCCTCCCTCCTCCCCCTCCTCCTCCTCCTCCTCTCCTCCTCCCCTCCTCTCCTTCTCCCCTTCCCCACACGCACACTTGAAAAGCTCTTGGAACCTTCCTGTGAAGACACTTATACGATATTGGGTTCTGGTTGTATTTATTGATCGCCCGTCATCGCTAAGACTTACTCTTGCTGTTTCTTAGAACGCCTTGTGTGGTTCGTCTTGGTTGTTCTTACGTTTAGGTCGGTGGTTGGCTCCCCCTTTCTCTCCTTCTCCCTTTCGTACTGGATCTTCTTTCTCCTCTCCCTTCTCTCTCTTCTCTCTTTCCACTAAATCCTCCCCTCCTCCTCTCCCTTCTCTCTCTTTCCCCTTTCCCTACTCCTCCTCCTCCTATCCTTTCCCGCTTTCTTTCTCTCCCTTCCCCACTACATCCCCCCTTCCTTCCCCTTCCTTCCCTCCTTCTCCTCTTCTACACTGCATCCTCCTCCTCCCTCTCTTCCTCTCCCTTCTCTCTGTCTCCCTTTCCCCACTACAACCTCCCCTTCTTTGCATTAGGTGTACCCCCCCCCAATTAGAGGAGGTTTTGTTATTTTTATCTTTTTCTGTTTTTAAATCTATTTTTATCGATTTTTTTTTTTTTTTTTTTTTTTTTTTTTTTTTTTTTTACTTTTTTCCTTCTTCTGGGTGGTGATAATTGGATATTCGAATGAAAAGGAATTTTTCTACTATACGTTTTGTTTATGCATCAGTGTGTTGGAATTGCTCTTTGACATATCGAATGAAATTTACATATTTTTCTTTTGCATTTATGATAAGCAAGTTTTCTATGTCATCTATATTTATAACAATTAACGAAGATATTTTTTAACCTACCCGTGATTATGATTAAAAAGTTGTGTCATGAATCGTAACTGAAATTATCAAGAATGTTTAATTACCGTTAAACTTATTACCAGTTTTTTTTATTTCTAATCATCGGAATATTCTATCCCCCTCCTTGAATTTAATTAATCGTCTTGTTAAAAATATTAAAATTATACAAATACAAACTATATCTCCTCCTCCTCCTCCTTTTTCACTTTCTCTTTCTTCCCCTTCTTCTCCTCCTCCTCCTTCTCCTTCTCTTCCTCCTCCTTTTTCATCTTTTCATTCTTTCTTTTCTCCTCCTCCTCCACCTTCTTCCTCTCTCCTCCTCCTCCTTTTCATCTTTTTCCTTCTTCCTCTTCTCCTCCTCCTCCTCCTCCTTCATATTCTCTCCTCTTCTCCCCTTCTTCATCTCCTCCTCCTCTCCTCCACTTCTTCTCCTCCTCCTCCTCCTCCTCCTCCACCTTCTTCATCTCCTCCTCCTCCTTCCTCTTCTTTACACTCTCATCCTTCCTCTCATTTCACTCCGATTCTCTCCCTCTTCCTATTCCTCTTTATTTCTCATTCACTCATCATTTCACTTCAGAAATAAAAGACCGAACATTTCCCGGATGACTTCACTTGACCTCGAAGATTAAGACGAAAAGACACGTGTGCGTTTTGGACATGTGCGTGTGTGTGTGTAAGTTTGTGTGTGTGGGTGTGGGTAGTTGGTTGGGTGTGTGTATTTTTTTTGTGTGTGTGGTTGAATGTGTGTGTAAGTTTTTGTGTGTGTGGGTGTAGGAGGATATGTGCATAAGTTTGTGTGTATGTGTGTGTGGGTGTGGTCGTATGTGTGTGTAAGTGTGTGTGCGTTGGTGGATGTGCATGTAAGTTTGTGTGCGTTGGGGTGGATGTGTGTGTAAGTGAGTGTGTATGGGGGTTGTATGTGTGTGTGTATAAGTTTGCGTATGTAGGGGGTGGGTTAGTGTGTGTAAGTGTGTAAGTGTGTGTGTACAAGTTTGTGTGTAGGTTGGGTGGATGTGTGTGTGAGTCTGTGAGTATACGTGTGTATGTGAATAAATGTGTTTATGTATGTGTATAAGTGTGAACGTGTGCCCATGCATATATATGTGTATGAGCGTGTGCATATGTACGTGCATGTGTGCGTGCGAGCTTGAGTGTGTGGGTGTGCGTGCGTAACGGGAGATGAGCACATAACATTTCCCACGGAAACTCATTACCATAATGTCGGCTCGAGTGTTTGTGCGGGGTCATAACAAATGTATCCTCCCAAGCAGGTCAGGCAGTTAGACCCCTCCTTACCCGCTTCTTCCCCCTCCCCCCTTCTCCTCTCCCCCTCACCCCACTTGCCGCTTCTCCTCGCCCCTCCCCTCCCATGTCCCACCCCTTCGACCCTTCCCCCACATGCTCCACCCCCTTCCCCTTCTCCTCCCCCTTCACCTCCCTCCACGATTTGCCCCTCCCTTCCCCCTTACTTGCTCCTCCCTGTTATCCCTCCCACCCCTCGCTCCTCCCCTCCCATGCCTCCCCTCCTCCCTCCCCCCCTCGTCCCTCGCCCCTCCCCTATGCCCTTCCCCCTTCACCCCTCCCCTCCTTCCCCCTTTCGTGACGTATATGATCGAGTACGCGAAAGATTCTGCATATACACATTTTCGCAAGACAGAGAATGCCCTGCAAGAAAAGCAGCTCCTCATTTGGACAAAAAAAAGAAAAAAAAAAGAAAAAAAAAAAAAGAAAAAAAGAAAAGAAAAAAAAAAAAAGAAAGAGAGAGAGAGGGAAAAAAAGGAAACCTTATTTCCGCGCTTGGAGAAACCCATTATAATCCACGTTTAATTCTAAGAAGCAGCGAGATTTGAAACGAAAAAGAAAAAAAAAAAAAAGAGAAAAAAGGAAAAAAAATCTATCCCTCTTTGTAAAAAGAAAAAAGAAAAGAGAGAGAAAGAAAAATCTATCCACCCTCTTCTTAAAAAAAAAAAAAAAACACAAACATATCACATTGCAGAATCTTTACGAATAATAACTGTGCTTGCGTCGGGTTTTTTGTCCCTGTTGTACAAGAGGGTAACGAGGAGGAGGAAGGAGAAGAAGAAGAGAAGAGAGAAGAAGAAGAAGAAGGAGAGGAGAGGAGGAAGGAAGAGAAGGAAGAGAGAAGAAGAAGGAAGGAGGAGGAGGAGAAGGAGAGGAAGGAGGAGGAGGAGGAGGAGGAGGAGTATGAGTAGGAGGAGGAGGAGGAGGAGGGAGGGAGGAGGAGGAGGAGAAGGGGAGAAGGGAGGAGAAGAAGAAGGAAGAGGAGAGGAGAAGAGGAAAAGAGGAAGAGGAGAAGAGAAGAAGAAGAAGAGGAAGAGAGGGGAGGAGGAGGAGAAAGAGGAGGAAGAGAAGAGGAGGAGGAAGAGGAGGAAGAGAAGAGAAGAAGGAAGAAGAAGAAGGAGAAGGAGAAGGAAGAGGAGGAGGGGAAGGGAGCTAGTTAGCCTCAGTACACACAATGTTGTTTATTCACGAGGGATCTGTTAAGCAAGGAAGTTACTTCGAGGAGGAGAGAAGGCCTGTAGACACAAGGCACTCGCGAGTCCTGGTGGGAAGTGCAATGGAGGACTTATGTTAATACTCAGGAGAGGTTCCCGGTCTTTGTAATACGTAGGTGACTCTATAAAGGTCGTAGATCCTAACAAAGAGTTGTGGAGTTGTAGGGATCTGTGCTCTTAATGGAGGCGTTTTTAATAATGGTCTTTGTTGTAAGTAGGTGTCTCTATGGGGAGTGTAAAGGTCGTAGATTAACGATGGTTGTCCCTTTAGATGATAACGTAGGTGTCTCTATGGGGAGTGTAAAGGTCGTGGATCCTACAAGAAGAGTTGTGGGAGTTGTAGGGTTGTGAAGTTGTAGGGACGATGCTTCTAATAATGGTCTTTGTTGTAAGTAGGTGTCTCTATGGGAGTGTAAAAGGTCGTGGTAGCGTGGAATCTTGATAGAGGAGTAAATTAAAAGGTGGATCTCTATGGGGGGTATACAGGTCGTGGATCTTAACAAGGAGTAATTAAGGTGTGGGTACCTTTATTCAGGTAATGAAAGTGTTTTAATAATGATGATAAGGGGGGGGTTTTGTTTTGATAATGTGTTTTGATAATGTTTTTTTTTTATATTGGGTGTTTTGATAATGATGCTAATGGAGGTAATATAGACGCTTAAGAATGACTAAACAGTATTAAAAACAATGTTAAAATGAATCTGTAATCTCTTCTTTTCTTATTATGAATAAATATAATAACAGGTATTTTACGAGGATTGTTACATTCTAAAGATTCTACAGCTGCCAACAACCCCCTCCCCCCTCAAAAAAAAAAGAGATAGAGAGAGTGAAAGAGAGCAAGAAGAAAAAGAAGAAAAAGAAGAAAAAGAAGAAGAAATACGAAGAATAATAATAATGATAAAAAATAGATAATAATAATCATAATGATAATAATAACAATTAGAAAAAGAAGAAGAAAACATATATGTAATTACTACCACTAACAGCGTGATTAACTAATTTGGCTGCCTCTATTTACAAGTGAAGCAATCGCATTTCCAAGTCATTTTCATAAACAGCAATTTGAATAGGAATGTCTTAATGACCAAGCAGCCATTGAGGTTAAATTCCTCCATAACTTCTGGTGAGTAAGAACATTATCTGATGAGAGGGAGAGGGAGGGAGGGAGGGAGAGAGAGAGAGAGAGAGAGAGAGAGAAGAGAGAGAGAGAGAGAGAGAGAGAGAGAGAGAGAGAGAGAGAGAGAGAGAGAGAGAGAGAGAGAGAGAGAGAGAGAGAGAGAGGAAGAGAAGGAAAGAGAGAGAGAGAATGAAGGAGGGAGGAAAGGGTAAGTAATGAGAATTATAACAAAGGAAAATTGAGAAAGAACAAAAAAGAAAAAACCACGAAAGATTCAAAGAAGGTAATAAAAAATCTCAGAAGTAAAACCCACATTAGAGAAAGCACGAAGGAAAAAAACGACAAGCGGAGAAAAAAGAAGAGAGAGAAGAGAGAGAGAAAGGGAGAGAGAGAGAGAGAGATAGAGATAGATAGAGAGAGAGAGAGAGATAGAGATAGAGAAAGAGAGAGAGAGAGAGAGAGAAAGAAGATATAGAGAAGAGAGAGAGAGATAGAGAAAGAAAGCGATAGATAGATAGGCAAAGAGAGAGAGAAAGAAACACACACAAGAAAAGTCTCGTACGAAAGAGGAACAAAAGAAGACTCAGTGAATCTAAAAGCTCTCAGTCTCCGTCTCAGGGTAACGGAAGCTGCATGACCTTCTGTGCTCCTACATATATATATATATATATATATATATATATATATATATATATATATATATATAATATATATAATAATATATATATATATATATATATATTCTATACAGAATTACTCCGCCATCTCTTTGGGGCGTCCGATATATATGCTCGAGTGTCTTAGACCCTTGCAACGTTGCAGCACGTGGGGGGGGGGGGTAGGGGGTAGGGAGGGGGGGGGTGCCTCACTCTCAAAAAAATCGAATCACGTGACCTCAGCCTCGACTCCCGGAAGAAGGATTTTGTTTCGCAGATCGCACTCGAAATTTCGGCGCTTTGTGGCTCGTCCTTGAGGGGAAGATCGCTGCGACTCGAGAGGCAGGTAGAGAGAGAGACTCAAGAGCGAGAGTGAGAGGGAGGTGAAGGTCGAGAATGGAAGTGGAGGGAGTGAGGGAGAGGGAGAAGGAGAGAAAGAAAGAGAGGGAAAAGAGGAGAGGGAGAGGAGAGGAGAGGGAGAAGGAGAAGGAGAAAGAGACAAGAGAGAGGGAGAGGAGATGAGAGAGGGAGAGGAGATGAGAGAGAGAGAGAACGAAAGAGATAGACTCAGGGTGAGAAGATTGAAACATAGTCACAAACAGAAAATGAAAAAGATGATAACAATAATACAAAAAACAAACACACAACACATAAACAAGGAACAAAACAAAACAAAAAAGGAGAGAGAAAGCGACAGCGAGAGAAAGAACAGCTGAGAGCCATCCCCCTCAAGACAGCATCATTAAGAGCAACACACTCCCCTTTAAGGAAACAATACCCTTACTATTATCTTAATGATCATTTCCCTTCCACTGATCAAACCGAGATGACAAGAGCAAATACCCCCCCCTTTCCTCCTTTCTCCCCTACCCCCCACCCACACCCTACCCCGTCTGCTGCTGATTAAGCTGTCAGAATGTGAGCTTGTTATGGCTCGATCTCCCATCTTCTCTCCTTCCTCTCTCCTGCTTCGTCTTTCTATCTCTTCCTCTTTCTCTTCTTTTCTGGCCTTTCCCTCTCATTTGTCATTTCCTTCCTTTTTTCTTTTTCTTTATTCACTCTCTATTTCCTTCCCCTCTCCCCCTCCATAATCACTTCTTCTCTTCTTCCCCTTCTCCCTCCCTGCCTCTCTCTCTCTCTTTCACTTTCTCCCTATTTCTCTCTTCCGCTCTCCTTTCCTGTCCCTTCATCTCACTCCTTCTCTCCTTCCCCTTCTCCCTCCCTGCCCCTCTCTCTCTCCTTCACTTTCTCTATTTCTCTCCCCCCCCTTCTCCTTCCTGTCCCTTCATCTCTCCCTCCTTCCCCCTCTCCTCCTTACCCTCCTTCTCTCCTCCCCCTCCCTCCTCCCTCCCTCCCTCCTTCTCACCTCCTCTCTACCCCTCCTCTCCTCCCTCCCTCCCTCCTTACTTCCCCCTCCTTCCTCTCCTCCCCCTTCTCTCCCCCCTCCCTCCCTCCTTCTCTCCTCCCCCTCCCTCCCTCCTCCCCCCCTCCCCCCCCCCCCAACCACCTCCTTCTCCCTTTAATTAACTTCGGAAAGTTGATGCAATTAGTTAAATATTCCCCGGGGAACTGGGAGACGTGAAGCAAAATATTGTAACAAGACTTCAAGTGGAATCGAATGAAATTACTGTCTCTATGATTTGATGCTCTGAAGTTGATCAAAGACCTCCTGTCTATCTTTCTCTCGAGTCCGGCCGGGACAACAACAGTGCGAGGAATGTTGCTAAGAAATCGTGATGATTTTTTTCAATATTGCAGAAAGAAAAAAAAAAAAAAAAGAAAAAAAAGTAAAAATTGCCCTGCAACATCGTCGGGTCTCGGGGAGGGAAGTAACTAATCGGCAACAGTCTTTTCTGACACTTCAAGGAAAGTTTTCCTTACTTTTTTTTTTTTTTGCCTTTTCTTAATCGGCATATTCTGTTTCCTGGTTATTTCTCTTCCTCTTTTTTTCTTTCTTCTTTTCTCACTTTTCTGTTTATTCTTTCTGTTATATCTTTATCATCATCATCTTCATAATATTATCATCAAAAATCATTATCTTCAAAATCATCATCAACGTCATCATCCTCTACTTCTTCTTCTTCTTCTTCATAATTATCATCGTCATCATCTTCACCCACCTCCGTTTTTTTTTTTTTTTTTGAACGCTCTTTTCATGTCTCATCATTTTCAAGCAAAGACGCCCGACAAAAGAAAAGCTTCTCCCTCATCATCATAATCTTTTCTCCTCCTCTTTCTCTTTCACCTCCTCCAGTTCCTTCTAATTTCTCCATCTCCTCCTTTTTTCTCCTCCTCCTCCTCTATCGCTTTCTCCTTCTCCCCCCTCCTTTCCGATTCCTCCTCCTCTTCTTATTCTTCCTTCTCCTCCTCTCTTCTCCTTCTCCTCCTACTTTCGATTCTTCTCTTCTTCTTCTTTTCTTTTTCTTCCTTAAGCGCTCTTTTGTCACCTCATCATTTCCAAGAAAAGGAAAAGTATCTTTCTCTTTCTCTCTCCCTCTCTCTCTCTCATCTCCTCTTTCTCTCTATTTCTTTTTCTGTTGCCTTCTCTCTCTCTTCTCTCTCTCTCTCTCTCTCTCTCTCTCTCTCTCTCTCTCTCTCTCTCTCTCTCTCTCTCTCTCTCTCTCTCTCTCTCTCTCTCTCTCTCTCTCTCTCTCTCTCTCTCTCTCCCTTTCTCACCCGTTCCTCGCTGACATCCGACGAAGATACAGAAGCCCGAGACAAGTTCGAAATAAAAGTTGTAAACTGGAAAACTTTATATTCTCCTTCTCCGTTCAAAGATTTTTCTCTCCCCCCCCTCCCCCCCCCCCCTCCACCTCCCTTATTTTTTTTTTTTTTTTTCACTCGGAAAAAACCAATTTCCTTCTTTCTATTTCCCCTCCAGTTTACCGCTTGCGACAGCCACACATGACCACCAAATTATCTGTTTGAAAGACCATTTCCCTTCCGGTGTGTTTAAAACTGTTTTTCTAAAGCGTTTTCCTTTTTATTTTTTTTTTTTTATTTATTTTTTTTTTTTTAGTTTGTTATTCTTTGTTACGGATACTTCCTATTGACGTTATCTATGTATGAATATATATATATATTCTTTTTCTTTCATTGGTATTTTAAGGTAGATAGATTGCCACAGAGATAGATATACAGAAAATATAGATAGGCAATATATATATATAGAGAGAGAGCTGATAGACATATACACAGAGAGAGAGATAGATAGAGGAGAGGAGAGAGAGAGAGAGAGAGAGAGAGAGAGAGAGAGAGAGAGAGAGAGAGAGAGAGAGAGAGAGAGAGAGAGAGAGAGAGAGAGAGAAGAGAGAGAAATAAATAGATAAATAGATAGATAGAGAGATGTGAGGGTGAGGAGAAAGAACCTAACTTACTGACAGACAAAAAAAATGAGGTTTCTGGTCTATTTAAGAGCTTATTCAATTCCTAAAAATCATCATTATCATCACTATTTTTTCTTATCTATCTATCTATCGATCCATTTCTCTATTTTTTCACACATATTATTTTTTTCTGCCATTAATAGACGTCCATTGAAATATATATTTTTTAAGCGTACCCTGCCTCTTTATTTGGGGAAGAGCAGGATATTCGATATTCGCTTTCTGATCTTCGATTTTCGTTACTTTGGCCGAGTAGACGAGAGAGATGGACGGCCGGATATCGAGGGGAAAATTATGCATCGCTCTTTCATCGTCTGTGAAGATACTTTTTATATTTATCTTTATATTTTTTATTTCTATATTTATCTTTATGTATTTTGTATATCTTTTATTTCTATATTTATCTTTTTATATTTTGTATATCTTTTATTTCTATATTTATCTTTATATTTATATTTTATCTTTCTTTATTTTCTATATTTATCTTTGTATTTTGTATATCTTTTATTTCTATTTCTCTCACTTTCCTTTCGACTACCTCCTCCCTTTTATTTCTATATTTATCTTCTCCTTCTACTCCTTTCGATTCCTCTTCCTCCTCTTCTTCTTTTTCTTTTTCTTCCTTAAACGCTTTTATTT
>NW_020868646.1:466840-477329 GCF_003789085.1 Penaeus vannamei
CGTTTTATTCTTTCATTTTCTTTCCAAACAACGTCATTTCTCGACTCCTCTCCTTCCCCCCTCCCTCCCCCCCTACACCTCATCAAGATTTAATCCTATCTCCTCTTATCAACGCGTGCCTCGTTCGTTATCATCTTTATTCCCTTAAAACGTGGATAGGAGACCTTTCTGTATGATACGAGTGGATGTACAAGCCTGGGATGCAATTTGTATGGAACCGGGATAGTGAAATGTGGGTTGTAAACTCCGTAGAGTTTTAGCGCTGCTCCGTTGATTACTAATGTTTTTTGTGGTTTTTGTTCTCATTATTATCATTTTCATTATCATTCTTATTCTTATTCTTATTCTTCTGATTATCATCATTGTTATTATCATTATCATCATCATCATTATCATCATCACTATCATAATCATCTTAATTATCATCATTATCATTAATATCAATACTATTATTATCATTATCATTATAAATATTATCCTTATTTTTTGTTATTTCTATTTTTATTATTATCACCCTCATCACTATCAATATTTTCTTTTCTTGACTTAGCAACTCCAAAATATTTCCCCCCAAACGCGGCTGCCTTAAAAGGAAATATCTGCTCGTTACTCTCTGACTCAAAAAAAAAAAAAAAAAAAAAAAGAAAAAAAAAAAAAAAATCCCATATTTTAAACTTCCTTTCCAAATATCCGCTCACGCAAGTAGCATTTCCAAACACGAGTATTTAGGAGAAAGGAAACTCGTATTAGCGTAACCCGTAACTTTCTCCTTTTCCTTTAAAAAGTGGAAGGAATGTATCTCCGGAGAATATATGTTATCAGGGCAGGGAAGCGGTCCGTCGAACAGCTCAAAAAATAAGATTTATCAGCAGCTGATTCGGGAGCCCTGCCAAGAGGAGAGGGAGGGAGGGAGGGAGGGAGAGGAGGAGAGGGAGGAGGAGAGAGGAGGAGAGGAGGATGGGAGAGAGGGGAGAGGGAGAGAGGGAGGAGGAGGGGAGGGAGGGAGGGAGAGGGAGGGAGGGAGGAGGGAGGGAGGGAGGAGGGGAGGGGGGAGGGAGGGGGAGAGAGAGAGGGAGAGAGAGGAGAGAGAGAGAGAAGAGGAGAGAGAGAGAGAGAGAAGAGAGAGAGAGAGAGAGAGAGAGAGAGGTGTTATCCCGTCGACTGGAATTCCTAATTCTTGGACTGCGTAAAAGGGAGACTAAGGGAGAGAGAGAGAAAGAGAGAGAGACGAAGAAGGGTCGAGGGAGGGGAGAGAGAGATAAATAGATAAGAGAGAGAGAGAAAGGGACCAACAGAGAGACACAGATAAAATATAGAGATAGAGAGATAAAGAGAGAGTATATGCGCACACATATACAAATACTATATATTCGGGTTACGTGTTATATATAATGTATACATACACAGCACACACAACACACACACACACACACAAGAGCGCACACAAAGGCAAAAATAATAAAGAGAACAGGCAGAGACGGCAAACCACAGAGGAGGAAACGGGAGACCATCTGTGTTAAGAAAGGAATCAAATGACAACAAACTTTGCTCAGACTTGACGCAACGGGACCAGGCGAGCAAATAGTCTTCTTATATTTTTCTTTCTTTGGAGTGAATGTTCAACAAAAATATGTTTTTTTTTTGAATTTCAGAAATTATGTTTATAATTGGACGTGGACTAGTCTCTTCCTCTCTCTCACACACAGACCCACATCCACACACACACACACACACACCCAGACCCATACACACACACACAACCATACACATCGCACCCACAACACACATAAACCAGACCCATACACATCCACACACAAACAAACACAGACAATACAAAGAACCACACACACACACCACACACACACACAGACACACACAAACAAACATACAGACACACGAAAGAGAGAACAGAAATAGACAAAGCAGTCGCAAGCAGGACGGCAGCTAGGGGTGGGTGTGGTCTGGCGCCAGTGAGCAGCGCTTGGGGTCTGGGAGAGGATGTTCTGTGAGATGATATATACTGGCGCCAGTTCTGCCACGCCCATCGGTAACGGGGGAAGGGCGCTCTGAAGATTAATGGTTATGGAAATAACTTGTTTACAGATTCATGGTGTACGTTCCCCATGCCCTACACAGCGGTGGTAAAGACAGACAGACAGACAGGAACATAAATATTTAGTGTTTATTAAATATAAACATAAATATTTATCTAAAATAAAGGTAAAGAGAGTAGTCGAAAATGACGAGAGCAATAAACCATGAATTTCTTAGATGCTGAAAAGACATTATGCAATGGTACAGGGAAATGCACAATATTGCAGACTCGTGGAAGTAATAAATCGTCTGGAATATATCATTCTGAGATAGAATAATTTTCTTCTCTCTTCTTTCTCTTTCTCTCTTCTCTTCCTTTCTTCTTTTTTTTCTCTCTTCTTTCTCTCTCTTTCTTTTCTTTCTCTCTTTCTTTTTTCTCTCTCTCTCTCTCTTAATTTTTCTTCCTTTCTTCTTTTTCTTCTTGTTTCCTCTCTCTCTCTCTTTCTCTCTTCCTTTCTTCTTTTCTCTCTCTCTCTCTTTCTTCTTTCTCTTTCTTCTCTCTTCTTCTCTCTCTCTCTCTCTCTCTCTCTCTCTCTCTCTCTCTCTCTCTCTCTCTCTCTCTCTCTCTCTCTCTCTCTCTCTCTCTCTCTCTCTCTCTCTCTCTCCTTCTCTCTCTCTCTCTCCCCACACAACCACAATAACCTTCTTATCCCTCAGCACTTTCACATGCACCCTCTCTTCTCCCATTTGCATAAAATCACTTTGGATGTTTCTGCTTTTTCGCCTCACTTTGGCGTGACGGGAAGGAGGCGAACTGGCTTGCCCCTTTGCGACAATTTTCGTTCTTGTTTTGATTTTTTTTCTTGTTTTTAGTATCTATCTATCTATCTCTCTCTCTCTCTGTCTGTCTCTTCTATCTATCCTCTCTATCTCTCTCTCTATCTATCTGTCTGTCTGTCTGTCTGTCTCTCTATCTCTCTATATAATATCATATATACAAACTTGTATATATATATATTTATTTATCTTTTATTTCCCCTTTGTTATGCTGTCTTTGGTGTCTTTGCTTCTCCTTCCTCTCTTTATTATCTCTCTCTCCTTTCTCCCTCTCATTCTCTCTCTCTCTCCTCATTCAGACCCACGTTGACCTATAGCAAGTGAATAAGATTGATCTTTTGAAGTCCTATCTCCCTCTCATTCTCTCTCTCTCTCTGTCCCTCATCTCCCTCTCATCTCTCTCTCTCTCTCTCTGTCTCTCTTCTTCTCTCCGTCACTCACTCTCCTTCTCTCCTCTCTCTCTCTTTGTCCCACATTGACATTTTTTTTCTCTCTCTTCTCTCTCTTTTTTTTTTTTTTTTTTTTTTTTTTGCAAGTAAATGAAATGAGAAGTTTTGTCAAAGCAATTTCTGATGACTTGTGTAGAGAACAGATTTAATTAGATTCACTTCAAAGAGGAAGGGAAGAAGATCAGAAGTTTGCGAAAACGAACGGTAAAACTAATAGTCTCTTTATTGAATCCTTTTATACAAAATTCAAAGAGTTCCCCCCTCCCCCCCCCCCCTCAAAGAGAGAGCTAATCTGGGAGCGAAGAGAGAAACTTTCATAAGATGTAGAAATGTTTACGTTTATGTCACCATGATTATGTCTTTATTTATTTATTTATTTTTTTTTTTTTAGTGAACACGAATTTGACTTCGAAAACAGGGGATAAAAAAGAAGAGAAGAAGAAGAAAGAAAGAAAAAGAAAGAAAGAAAGAAAGAAGAAAGAGAAGAAAGAAAGAAAGAGAAAGAAAGAAAGAAAGAAAGAAGAAAGAAAAAGAAAAGAAGGAAAGAAAAGAAAAAGAAGAAAGAAAAGAAAGAAAAGAAAAAGAAAAGAAAGAAAAGAAAGAAAGAAGAAAGAGAAAGAAATTAAAGCATATTTAAAACCAACACTCAAATAATTCCCTAATTTGCTCTATAGAATCCACGGTACTTCAGAATCAAAAGAAAAATCTTAAGGAGGCGGGCATACGTAAAGGAAGGGGAGGGAGGGGGAGGAGGGGAGGGGGTGACTGAGAAGGAGAAAAAAAAAAATAGTCGTAAAAAAAACACGATTCCGTTTGTGGTTTTAGGCAGATATTCAGGACAAAAAAAGAGGGTTTGTATAACCATCTGCTTTGGGATGAAGGTCGTGTCCCCCTCCTCTCCCCCCTGCCCCCCCCCCCCAACACCTCCTTCCCTCCCCCCTCCCCCCCCCCACCCCCCACGGACCTCTTAATCATCCATCTCATTTGGAATTTCAAATGAGGGCGCAAAGTACTCAGCGGGATCCAATTCTTTTCTTCTCTCTTCTCTCCCTCCTCCCTTTCTTTCTCTCTCTTTTTTTCTTGTCTTTTCCCATTTTCCGGTTCTCTCCTTCCCTTTTTTTTTTTTTTTTTTTTTTTGGGTTCCCCTCTCCCTCCTTCTTTTTTATTTTTTTTCTCCCATGTTGCGGTTCCTCTGTTCCAATTTTTTTTTTTTTTTTTTTTCTTTCCTTCATCCCCGCCCTCTTATCATTTTTCTTTCCCATTTTCTGGTGTCCTTCCATTTCCTCGTCTCCTTCTCCAGTCCTTCCCCTCCCCACACCCTCCCTTCCTCCTCCCTTCCTCCTTCTTCCCTCCCTCCCTCCCTTCTCCTCTTTCCCTCCCCTCCACCCTCTTCTCCCCTCCTCCTCCTCCTACCTTCTTCTCCCCTCCACCTCCTCCTCCTACCTTTCTTCTCCCCTCCACCCTCTCCCCTCTCACCCTCCACTCCTCCCTCCCTCCCCCCCTCCCCTCCCTTCCCCCCCCCTCCTCCCCCCCCCACCCTGGACCCCCACAACCGCCCGAAATACAAGGGAAACTGAAAAGAGACAATTTCGGATCTTTTATGAGAGGGAACAAAGTGCGGCTGTGAGCGAAGGCCTACTGAGTCACCGAACAATGAGCGGACGGTCGTTATTTGGAACGGTGGGGGGGGGGGGTGGGAGGCGGGAGAGGTGGAGGGGGGAGTGGGGGGAGACGGAGAGGGTGGAGGAGGGATGAAGGGAGGGAGTAGGGGGATGGAGGGATGGGGGGGGGGAGGGGTGGAGGGTGGAGGGGAGGGGGGGCTGATTTCGGAGTTGGGGGGAGGGGGGAAGCGGAGAGGGAGATGAGTGGGAAAGCGGGATGGAGGGGAGGGGGGGACCTCCTCGGAGTGGGGGAGGGGGGGAGGCGGAGAGGGAGGGTGGAGGGCGGGTAGCGGGAAAGATGGGTGGAAGGGAGGGGGTAGGGGAATGGAGGGTGGAAGGGAGGGTGGGGGGTAGGGTGGGGGGTGCGGGATGGAGGGGTGGGGGAGGGGGTAGCGGGATAGGGGGTGGTGGTGAGTAGGGTGGAACTAATAGGCGCGAGACAAGATGAATAGAGATTGGATAGATAAGAGGACAGGAATGTCTCTCTCTCTCTCTCTCTCTCTCTCTCTCTCTCTCTCTCTCTCTCTCTCTCTCTCTCTCTCTCTCTCTCTTCTCTCTACTATTATATATATATATATATAATATATATAATATATAATATATATATATATATATATGATAGATAGATAGATAGATAGATAGATAGATAGATAGATAGATACACACCTACATATTTATGTGTGTGTAGTCATGTGTGTGTGTGCATGTGTGTGTGTGTGTATGTGTGTGTGGCTGTTCTGTGTGTGTGTGCGCCCGTGACGTGTTATTGATCGTGTGTGCATGTGTGCATGATAGATAAATGACAGATAGACGAAGCATTTACACTATTTCAACCAACAACAACAACAACAACACACAACACAGCAACAACACTGTTTCAATATCATCGCAACATTATTCACCATTGCCACAAAAAGGTCCCACAGCCTCCACAAAAAAAAGCAAAACAAAAACAAAAAAAAAAACGAAGACAATTTGCATACCAGAACACACGGCGTCTAAATGCTTTTGATGCGGTGTCAGATTATGAATATAATGAGCTGTTATAAATCTTAACAGGAGCAGGCGGGAGGAGAGAAATTAAAAAAAAAAAAAAAAGTTGAAAAATATTGCACACTCTCGAAACTACAAAACCAATATCATGAATTTTCAACATTTGGGGGGGGGGGAGAGAATAAGGGGCGATACTAGCATAAACTGTAATTTATACAGATCTTGTACCAGAATAATAACAATAATTGGTATTGTAATTTAGTGAGAAATTAGACGATATTCTTCTCATCAATTTTTAATAGGGTAAGTCATCTCTACCTAACGAAAAATCCCATAGAAATTTACCCTTTATTATATGCTATGGAATTACCGGAAAAATTAATTTGGGGGAAGATGAAATGCAAGAAAAAGTATACAACAGGAAGATAATAAAGAATATAGAAATAAAAGAATAAAGAGAAGAGACAGAAGAAGGTAGAAGAGAAGAAGAGAAATTCGCAGAGAAAACTTTTCAGTTCACCCCACGATAAAAGGAAAAGAAATCCTATAATCCTCCCATGATTGATAAACTTCCCGCCAAATATAGCGCAGCTGATTGGTCGATATATTCCTCCAGAAAATACAATCACAGGCCATCAAGAAAGGCTTTTATGGCTAATCAAAAAAGTTGAAATACGACCCCCTTGCCCAAACGTATATTTATAGAGTAGCAATAATCATATTTATAATTAATAGCAAACTTATTCCCCATCTATAAAAAGAAAAGTTCTCCATATAAGAGTCATTATTCCTATTGATCTCAGTGGTCAAAGTTGCCATATTAAATAACAATTTAGCTTATTAACATTCAGGGAATAATCGACCTAACTTAATCATTCCATAATTGTATCTTGAATAACAATGACGTATAGAGTCTGCATGAATAGAAAAGAAATCGTAATTTTCTAATAAAATTCTATAGAAATGATTTAGAGACGACATGGAATTAAGGGGAAGGGAGGATGTAGAGAAGGAGGAAAATAAGGAGAAGCGAAGAGAGATGGGGAGGAGGAGGAGGAGAAGAAAGAGAGTGATGAAGAGGGAGAGGGCGAAGGTAGAGGAAGAAACGGCTCACGGAACAAAACCAGTAAAAAGTAGTAATAACGATACAGAAAGAATGGTAAGCGGAGACAAGATAACAAAAAATGTTAAAGAAGAGAGAGAGGAGGAGGATCCCCAGAGAGGAGGAGGATAGTGACGATGCAGAGACGAGAGAGAGAGAGAAGAGGAGAGAGAGAGAAGAGAGAGAGAGAGAGAGAGAGAGAGAGAGAGAGAGAGAGAGAGAGAAAGAGAGAGAGAGAGGGGTAAAGTAGAGTTAGAGACGAAGAGAGAGAGACTGAGAGAGGGGAGAAAGGAGAGAAAAGAGAGAACAGAAAGAAACAGATGGATAATAATCATAATGATAATAATAATCCAGAAATATAGACGAATAATTCTATAAGTACGATTATTTTTTTCGCGCCAAATCCCGAGGGTGGGGGGTGGGGGTGAGGGGTAGAGGTGGTGACGGGGGAGGGGAGGGGAGGGAGGAGGAGGCGGGATGGGGGGGGTTTGAAGGGGAAGTCAATGCTTTGTCTCTTAATTACTGTCTCTCCGGCAGGATCTCTTTTATTATCTTTATTATTATTATTCCTTTCGGCAGAGTTTCTGAGAGAATGCGTAAGATGGCGTCTAAAGATGATATACCTTTTTTCATTTCATTTTTTAAGATTCTTTATTTCTTTCTTTGATATTTTAGGTAAACGTGTTGTAAATACACAATTTTAAGTATTATTAATGAACTCTTGCAAGTACGCACCACACACACACACGCACACACACACAAAAGCACACTTACACACACACACACACACACACACACACACACACAAAAGCACACTTACACACACACACACACACACACACACACACACACACACAAAAGCACACTTACACACACACACACACACACGCACACTATACATACACAAACAAACAAACACACACAATTATTTCTCTTAAACATTCAGAATACTATCCACACATATTTTATACGAATTAGGTAGGCCTAAAGAATACATTTTTTTCTACCATTATGACACGCAGAATTACATGTTACTTTTAGTCTTATATAGTGTTCTATAGGCCTATGTCATTTCCCTTTTCTTTTTATTCATAAGCTATGGACGTATCGACTTGTAAATACAAGAGAACACAGGAGGAAATACGTTTTTTTTTGTAAAATTATTAAATTCAACATAGGAGAAGGGAAGAGAGAGCGAAGCGGAGAGAGAGGAGAGAGAAGGAGAATCGAGAGAGACACAGGACACGTGCAGTCAGAGGGAGGAGATATCGAAGCACGTCAGGAGAGATGCGACCACCGACGAGCCTCAGACGCCACTATGAGAGAGAAGGGAAGACGAGCAGCATTAGACCGCCTCCGCACAGCATTGCCGGACTCCAACGACAGGGCTGCTCACATCCACTACACTCTCTGCTGACAACAATCGCCGTGGACCGTACAGCACCTGAGCAGCCCTAAACACGCCACGATCGCGCTGGGACGAAGAAGATCGGATCTCGTCGAGCAACTGCCAGACCATGCACCCAGATACGTACACTCAACGCCCAGAGAACCGAGATGAGAGACGCTCCCAGAGAGAGAGATGGACTCAAGAGCATGGATCAGCACTAGATAGATAGAGAGGCGAGATATGACCTTAGACAACTACGCACTAACTGAATCAGACTAGCACACTACAGCTCGTCTTCTATGACTATGATAGAGAAAGCAACTGCGAGAGACAAGGGCAGATGGAGAGGAGGAGAGAGACCACCCGAGAGGAGACCAGACTATGCCACGCATCAGAGATCACGGATGAGGAGATAGGGTAGAGAGACGAGAGAGAGGAGAAGAGAGAGAGAGCAGAGAGAGAGAGAGAGACGAGAGAGAGAGAGAGAGAGAGAGAGAGGAGAGAAAGAGAGAGAGACGAGAGAGATAGAGAGAGAGAGAGAGAGAGAGAGAGAGAGAGGAGGGGGGAGAGGGAAAGAGACAGAGAGACAGACAGTCATATAATCAAAGACAGAAAGCAAGAGAGAGAGAGACAAAAACGAAAAGCATCGACTCCTTAAAAAAAAGAAAGAAAGAAAATAAAAGAAAAGAAAAAACAAACAAACAAACAAACAAACAAACGAGAGATCCAAACGAAACAGCACCCCACGCTACATAAACAAATCCCAAATTTCGTTGACGGCGTTGATGCAAGAGAGGGCACGGCAATCCATCAGCTGGCCCTACCCTCCTGCCTTCCTGCCCTCACTGCCCTCTTGTCCAAAAAAAATGGAAACCTTCATTAATATCTGTCTATTACAATCTATATTCAACAGCCAGCTAGCTTTACGACCTACCCTTATGGCTGCAATTGTTCCTGGTCGGTGCGCGATGCATCACCCGCTCAACTATCACTGGACTCAAATGCCGGGCAACATATTTCGCAACATAACTCTCTCTGGGTCGAGGTTCATGTGTCTGTGGGCCTACATAGGGGGAGAGGTGTTTATCTTTTGATGGTTTTGGTTTTGTTTTTTTTTTATTGATTTTTTTTTGTTTGTGTTACTCGTTGGGTTTTTCTTTCTTTGTGTACTTGGAATTTTCTGTCTTTCTTTCTCTCGTTTGTTGCTTCTCTCCTCTTTTCCCTCCGCTCTCTCTCTCTCTCTCTCTGTCTTCTCTTCTGCTCTCGCTTTCTCTCTCTCTCTTCTCTCTCTCTCTTCTTCTCTCTCTCTCTCTCTCTCTCTTCTCATCTCTCTTCCTCTTCTCTCTCTATATCTCTCTCTCTCATTCTCTCTCTACTCTCTCTCTCTCCTACCTTCTCCTCGTCACCTCCCCCCTTCTCCCTCTTCTCTCTCTCCCCTTTCTTTCTCCCCCTACACCCCCGATATCTGGCCTCTCTACTCTCGTTCCCTACACAATCCTTCTTTTCCTCTCTCCATCCCCTCTTCTACCTCCCCTTATCTTTCTCTACTTCCTCTCTGAATTTTTGTTTAGTTTCGTGTTTTGGTTATTTTCTCTTCTTCGGTACTTGGACAATTTTCTGTCTTTCCTGTCTTCTGTCTTGGTTGCTCTTCCTCTTCCCTCCGCCTACTCTCTCTCTCTCGCTTCCATGTTCACTCCCTCTTCATTGTACTCCTAGTCCGTCTCTTCATCATCTCTCTCTCTCTCTCTCTCCCTCTCTCTTCTCTCTCTCTCTTCCTCTTCTCTCTCTCTCTCTCTCTCTCTCTCTCTCTCTCTCCTCTCCACCTCCTCCGCCTTTCATACCCTTGCTCTCCTCTATCTTCTTCCTTATTCCTTTCTCCCCCCCCTCTCTCTCTACCATCCAACCCTCCTTCTCTCCTCCATCCTCCTTCACTACCCTCCTCACCTTACCTCTTTCTCTTCTTCTCTCTCTCTTCTCTCCCTTTTTCACAAACTAGCATCAGTCTGACTCATTATCTTTCGCT
>NW_020868646.1:479402-486902 GCF_003789085.1 Penaeus vannamei
GACAGGCATATCTTGTTAAGTGAGACCTCCTGGTTATATTAGTGAAAGCGTCATTACGGTGAGCCGTAAGATAATATTTTTTTTTACGAAGGGAGAGGTTTAGATGGGAGAGAAGAGGGAGGGAGAAGGGAGGGAAGAAGGGGAGGGAAAGGGAGAGGAGAGAGGGAGGGGAGGGACAGAGGGAGAAAAAGGGAAGGGAGGGAGAGGGAGAGAAGGGAGATGGAGGGAAGGGAGGGAAGGGAGGGAGGGAAGAGGGAGGGAAGAGAGAGGGAGGGAAGAGAGAGGGAGGGAGAGAAGGGGAAGAGAGGGAGGGAGAGAGGGAGAGAGGGAGGAAAGGGGAGGGGAGGAGGGGAGAGAGACGGAGGGGAAGGAGGAAAAGAGGAGAGAGAGAGAGAGAGAGAGAAAAGAGAGAGAGGAAACATAAAGAGACACAGACAGAAAAAGAAAGAAAGACAAATAGATCATAGAGACAAATAATAATAGCAATAATAAGAATAACAACCACAATAGTAATAAAAGACAAACACAACCCCAACCGCAGCAAAATCCCGATAAACAGAACAATAAAAGGAACAAAGAATGAGATAAATGAAAAACCATCATGGACAGAACCATAAAGCATCTAGGCCTTCTTATCGACAGCCAGCCTAAGAGAGCGAGAGAGAGGAAGAGAGAGAGAGAGAAGAGGAGAGAGAGAGAAGAGAGAGAGAGAGAGAGAGAGAGAGAGAGAAGAGAGAGAGAGAAGAGAGAGAGAGAGAGAGAGAGAGAGAAGAGAGAGAGAGAGAAGAGAGAGAGAGAGAGAGCGAGAGAGAGAGAGAGAGAGAGAGAGAGAGAGAGAGAGAGAGAGAGAGAGAGCAGAGAGAGAGAGAGAGAGAGAGAGAGACAGAGAGAGAGAGAGAGAGAGAGAGAGAGAGAGAAGAGAGAGAGAGAGGAAGAGGAGAGATGAAGAGAGGAGAAGAGAGAGAGAGAGCGAGCGAGAGAAGACAGAGAGAGAAGAGAGAGAGAGAGAGAGAGAGAGCGAAGAGAGCGAGCGAGCGAGCGAGAGAGACAGAGAGAGAGAGAGAGAGAGAGAGAGAGAGAAGAGAGAGAGAGAGAGAGAGAGAGAGAGAGAGAGAGAGAGAAGAGAAGAGAGAGAAGAGAGCAGAGAGAGAGAGAGAGAGAGAAGCGAGAGAGAGAGCGAGAGAGAGAGCGAGAGAGAGCGAAGAGACGAGGAGAAGAGAAGACGAGAAGAGAGAGAGACGAGGAGAGAGAGAGAGAGAGACGAGAGATGAGAGAGATGGAGAAGAGAGAGAAGAGAGAGAGGATGAGAGAGAGAGAGCAGCCGAGCGAGAGAGAGGGAAGAAGAGAGAGAGAGGAGAGAGAGAAGAGAGAGAGGCGAGCGAGCGAGAGCGAGAGAGACAGAGAGAGAGAGAGGGAGGAGAGAGAGAGAGAGAGAGAGAGAGACGAGAAGAGAGAGAGAGAGAGAAGAGAAGAGAGAGAGAGAGAGAGAGAGAGAGAGAGAGAGAGAGAGAGAGAGAGAGAGAGAAGAGAGAGAGAGAGAGAGAGAGAAGCGAGAGAGGAGCGAGAGAGAGCTATGGCCCCATTTACTAACCAATACCAAAAGACAGACATTCTTGAGAAACCGGGAAAGACACAGCCATCTGTTCCGACTAGGGGGGGGGGGGATAAGACAGCTGATAATGTGGCGAGCTGCAAAAGAGGCGTTTTTCCAATAACTGTAATGAATTTTCGATAAAAACAATTTTAGCGAGTGACGTTGTTATTAGGATGGTATACACAACGTGCGTGCGAAATCGTGTGGACACAGATAATTACTTACATGTTTTATGCGCGTCGACAGTGACACATAGGCACGGAAATATACACATTTATGTAGGCATACATAGACACATACGCATATATACGCACATACAGACACATACACACACACATTCTCTCTCTCTCTCTCTCTCTCTCTCTACACACACACACACACACACACACACACACACACACACACACACACACACACACACACACACACACACACACACACACACACACACACACACACACACCACACACACACACACACCACACACACACTCACAGCAAAGATGTCACACTAATAACAGGAAATGTTTCCAAATGTTTCTGACTAATTAGCTTTCGAGTTTAAGAATAAGAAAAAGAAGAAAAAGAAGAAGAAGAAGAAAGAAAGAAATTACTCACAAATTCAGGGAAAAAATAAAAGAATAAGAATAAGAAAAAGAAGAAAAAGAAGAAGAAGAAGAAAGAAAGAAATTACTCGCAAATTTCAGGGAAAAAATAAAAGAATAAGAATAATAAGAAGAAAAGAAAGAAATTAATTCCCTTTTTATTTTACTTTTTTTTACGACTGAACTCTCTTTTATTTGCTTACCTCTCCCTTCTTCTCTCCCCTCCCCTTCTTCTCTTCAGACAATTAATTTTTCGCCCTCTCCTCATCTTCCCCTTATAAAATATAAGTAGCATCCCCCCCCCCCCTCCCTCCCTCCCCCCTCCCCCCTCCATGGACACAAGGTAAGATAGTGATGCATTTCGTTTTCTGTTTCCTGATGTCTTTATCTTTAACTATTTCCTCTTCCTCTTCTCTTCTTCTTCCTTGTCTCCTTCTTTTTCTCCCCATTTATCTTATTTCTTCACCTGTCTCCTATCCCTATTGAATTTTCCTCTCCTCCATTATTTTTTTTCTTCTTCTCCTATTTATCTTATTGCTTCACCTGTTCCTTTCTATCTCCTATCCCCATAAATTTTCCTTCTCTTATTTTCTTCTCTCATTTCACCTTCTTCTTCTTCTTTTTGCTTCTATACCTTCTATCCCCTTTAATTCCCCCCCCCTTCCTATCTACCCCCCCCCCAACTCCTTAGTTCCCCTCCCTCTCCTTTTATTATCCTTCCTCTCTCCCCTTCTACTCTACTCCCCCTTTTATCGCTCTTATTTACTCCCTTTCTTCCTCTGCCTCCCTCTCCCCCCCCCCTATACCTAACCCTCTCCCCCTACATCCTGTTGGCACCTCTGGCACCCCCTACTTCACCGCGAGTGCCATATAGAGCCACCATCTTTACTTGGATTATCTTTTTTTTTGAGGGGGGAGGGGGGAAGGATGGCTCCCTCGTTATCGCTGCCTGTATCCTGCCCCCTTTTTTTAATTATATTTTTTCTCCTTATACGTTGGCGAGATCGGGAACTTTTGTCTCGATGAGAAACTATATCCAAGTTTGTTTTCTTTTTTTTTTCTTTTTTTTTCTTCTTCTTCTCCTCCTTCTTCATCTTCTTCTACTTCATCTTCGTTACCATTGCAAGTGAATTTAACATCTTTAGGTTAAAATGAAACAAAACGAAGTAAAAAAGGACAACGAAAGGAAACACACAAAGAAAACAAACAACGCAAAAACAACACACAAAAGAAGACAAATAAAAAACAAACAAACAACCCCACCCCCCAAAAAAAGAAACCCTACTAAACCGAGACACCAAAAAACACACAGACAAGAGTAAAGAACCGACACAAGTACACCAAAGGACAATAAACACGACCAATGACGACCAGCTCCACCAAGCACGACCCTAATATCAGCACACCACATGGTCCGCCTTGTTGACAAAACAAACACACGTGTAAACTAATGGGAACATATACGACTATTGTTGTCTTTCTCTTCTCTTCGCTCGGTTGCACATGCCTATGACTTTGTTGGATTTATCTGTCTTATGGTACGGTTGAAGGGAGGAGGAGAAGGGGGGGAAGGGATGAGAGGGATGGGAGGGAAGGAGGGATGGAGAGAGGAGAGGAGGGAGAGGGAGGGAGAGGAAGGGAGAGGAGAGGAGAGAGAGAAGAGGGAGAGGGAGGGAGGGAGAGGGAGAGAGGGAGAAGGAGAGAGAGAGAGAGAGAGGGAGAGAGAGAGAGAGAGACAGATAGATAGATAAAAGAGATAGATATATAGATAGAGAGAGACGGAGAGAAAAAGAGAGTGAGAGAAGATAGATACATAGATAAATAGATAGAGAGAGAAAAACAGACAGATACGTAAGAAAGACAAAGAATAAATATGAAAAGGGAAAAAAATCGAATAAATAAATTGATTAACAGAAACAAATACTTCCACTGTACCTAATAAAAAAATCAGTAACGCATTTTGTTTAGAAAATATAAATAACTCGCTACATTCCCTCTCTCCTCTTCCATATAAAGATGTCAGTTTCTCCAGTGAGGAAGCGACAACATATGAATGTTTCATCGAAGGGTCGTTGTTGTACGTTAATGTGTGTGTGTGTGTGTGTGTGTGTGTGTGTGTGTGTGTGTGTGTGTGTGTGTGTGTGTGTGTGTGTGTGTGTGTGTGTGTGTGTGTGTGCGTGTGTGTGTGTGTGTGTGTGTGTGTGCGTGCGTATATGTGTGTGTGCGGAGTCGTTGTAAAGGGTTGTTTGTACATTAATGTATGTGTGTGTGTGTGAGTCCGTATGTGCGTATGTGTGTATCTTTTTTGTGGATAAGACATACGTATTTTTTTATTTATTTTTTTTTTGGTTGATATAAAGAATATAGAAAGTATTAGGTCCGCCAAACTGAGATGAAAATGCTACGAGACACGAATAGGAAAGTAGCTGTTCACTGTATTGGAAATCCGGAAACGATACTGAGAGAGAGAGAGAGAGAGAGAGAGAGAGAGAGAGAGAGAGAGACAGAGACAGAGAAGAGAGAGAGAGAGGGAGGGAGGGGAGGGAGGGAGGGAGAGAGAGGGAGAGAGAGAGAAGAGAGATAGATAGATAGAGAGATAGACAGAGATATATAGAGAGTGAGAGAATGAGAGAAAGAGAGAGAGAAAAAAACAAAAAGCAAAAACTGACATCCAACCAAGAAACAAAGCGAGACAGACAAATAACCCAGACAACCCAAAGACGAACCCCGCTAGGACTCTCTCCCCCACCCCCCACCCCCACCCCCACCCCACCCCGCCCTCCTCACGCTCGATCGCGCTACGTAGACCGCGAAAGGGGAGGAGAAAGACAACAAAGAGTGCGAGAGACAATTGGGAAAACAGCGACGAGGGAGAGCGAAGATGAGGAAGAAGGGAAAGTGAAGAATGGCGAGGGTCCGATTCGCCAATCGAGGAAGGGAGGCTGGGAGGGGGAGGGAGGGATGAGGGAGGGAGGGAGGAGGAAGGAGAAAGAGGGGAGGAAGGATGGAGGGAGGAGGGGAGAGAGTGAGGAGAAGGAGGGAGGGAGGAGGAAGGAGGGCGAAAAGAGAAAGACAGAAGGGTGGGAAGAGGGGGGGGTGGACGGAAAGAGGGAGAGGGAAGGGCGGAAGGAGAAAGAATGGGACAAAAGGAGGGAGGAAGGAGGGCGAAAAGAGAGAGATAGAAGGGAGGAAGGAGGGAGGAGGGGGTTGAGTGTGAAGGGATGACAGTGGTTGGACACGTGACCAGGCTTTTATCGGACGTGTCAGGGATATCGGTAGATTCTGGGAGAGAAAGAGACAGCCATTTTTTTCCCAAGATGGTGATAGTTTTTTGTTTTTTTTTTATTATTAGGTGAGATGTCGTGTAATTACTTATTGATAAAGTGGTCAGATAGAGGGAGGAGGAAGAGAAGGAGGAGGAGGAGGAAGAAGGGAAGGGAAGAGGAGAGTAAGAAAGAAGAGAGAGCAGAAGGAAGTAGAGGAAGGGAAGAGAAATAGAGAGCAAGAAAGGAGAGAAAGAGACAGTAAGATCAGTAAGATAAGGAAAGAAAGAAAGAAAGAAAGAAAGAAAAAATGAAATACAAGAACAAGACGTCACGATAATTCTATCAACAAAACGAGTCTCAACTTTATATCAAAGAACCAATGAACTTATTTAGAGAAATCAACTCCTCGCGAATCAATACAAGATCCAAAATTTATATCCTTCCCATCCCTTAAATTCCTAAAGAGACCCCCCTCCCTCCTCCCCCTTAAAAAAAAAAAAAGATCATACCCCTCGTTAAACTCAGAGACAATGCCAAAAGCCACATATCATAATCTAAAGGGCATCATGCCGCTATAAGCATTCCCTAACGACCAATATCCTTTATATTAAGCACCGGCGCATGTAATGAAAACTGCGATCGGTCCATTGCACGATACACGACTTACTTCGACTGTGCCTTGTCCCGGTTTAAGGACACGCTGTTAGCTTAGTTAGTTAGTTAGTGGGTCTTGTTCGGAGGGGTATGAGTGGGCATGTATGTCTTCACAATACAATAGTTGTATTTGAACGGGTGAGGATAAATCTTTATTTGAAATGATGAGGATTGATGTCTTTACAATACAATAGATGTATTTGACCGGGTTCGGATAAATCCTTATTAGGAATAATAAGAATGAATGTCTTCACAATATAATAGATGTATTTGACCGGGTTCGGATAAATCTTCATTAGAAATGATAAGAATGAATATCTTCACATTAGATGTATTTGACCGGGTTCGGATAAATCTTCATTAAAATGATAAGAATGAATATTTACAGTACAATAGATGTATTTAACCGGTTTCGAATAAATCTTCATTAAAAATAATAAGAATGAAAATCTTCACAATATAATAGATGTATTTGACCGGGTTCGAATAAATCCTTATTAGGAATAATAAGAATGAATGTCTTCACAATACAATAGATGTATTTGACCGGGTCCGAATAAATCTTCATCAGAAATAATGAGAATAAATAGCTTCACAATACAATAAACGTATTCAACTGGTTTCGAATATAGGTTCGAGACCGGTTAAATACATCTTTTGTACCAATTTCGAGTGTATCTTTGTCGGAAATACATGTATTTCTGACGAAGATATATTTGAAACCGGTTATATACATCTCTTGTATTGTGAAGATATTCATTCTCATTCATACCTCTTCTACATTTATCACAATAAATACGGTTCATCTTGTTCAGAGTGGTGGAGGTCAGGTCCTAGAGGTTGTGGGTGGGGTGTGGATGTGGGTGGAAGGTTGTAATAGAGAAAGTGGGGTTGTGTTTATGTTTGTGTTGTAGGTAAAGTGAGGGATCATTTTTTTGTGACTGGGTGGGCGTGTGTGTGTACATGCGTATGTGTGTGTAGATGCGTGTGTGTGTATTCGTTCGAGAGTAGTGTTTACTCTTAGTTTGACTTTGTATTTCCATTAACTATTTATATTTCTATCTATATTCTTTATTCATATCGCACTTTTTTATTGTATATTGACTCTAATGAAAATTGTTTTTTAATAGTTCGAGAAACCGGTTTGGATTTCCATTTGTTCAGTTGTAGGAAAAACTAGACATCAATTTTGTTCATGATTCTGTGTATAAATGCACCGTTTGTTTACGTGTATGCTAAATGCTTCTTTACGATCGCAGTTTATTTAAAAGCAATATATACAAAGATTTATTTGTATTTCCCTTATTCAAATTGATTTAACTTCCATCCTTCGGTATAAGGATTTTGCACCTTTTTTTATTATCAAATATTGGATTTTCTCT
>NW_020868646.1:494402-509402 GCF_003789085.1 Penaeus vannamei
GTTAAGGTTTAACCACACAAAGATGACAACGAGAACAAAGAACAAGCCAAACGAGGCGCAGAACAAGAACAAACACGAAGAAAGAGAAGAATTACCAATAAGGAAGGCACAGATCTGCACTCCTGACAAGACACACCAGAGACACCTTATCCTTCAATCCCCCCTATTACCCCTCCTTATGAGCAAACGCATCGCGGAGACTGAGTAAATCAAACCGGTCTTCAAGTATGGGGCTACGATAATGAGGTCTGTGTCTGATCTCCCGGTACGCGAACAGAAGAAAAGCTCACGATGGAGAGAATGAGGGAGATGATGAGAGAGAGAGAGCGGGGGGTGAGGGGAAAGAGGGGGAAGAGGGAGGGAGGGAGGGAGGGAGGGAGGGGGGGGGGAGAGGTAGAGAGAGAGAGAGAGTATCTGTAGCGAACCAAGAAGAAAAGCTCACGAGAGAATGAGGGAGATGATGAAGAGAGGGAGGGGAGGGAGAGGGAGAGGAAAGGGGGGAAGAGGGAGAGAAAGGGGGGAAGAGGGGGAGGGAGAGGGAGAGGGGGAGGAGGGAGGGAGAGGGGAGGGGGGGAGGGAGGAGGGAGGAGGAGGGAGGGAGGGAGGGAGAGAGAGAGGAGAGAGAGAGAGAGAGAGAGAGAGTATCTGTAGCGAACAGAGAAGAAAGCTCACGAGAGAATGAGGGAGATGATGAGAGAGAGGGGGGACAGAGAGAGGGAGGGAGAGGGAGAAGAGGGAGGAAAGGGGAAGAGGGGGGAGGGGGGGAGGTGAGGAGGGAGGGAGAGGTAGAGAGAGAGAGAGAGTATCTGTGCGAACAGAAGAAAATGCTCACGAGAGGTGAGGGAGATGATGAGAGAGAGAGGGGTTGGGTTGAGAGAGAAGAGGGGGAGAGGAAGGGGGAAGGAGGAGAGAGAGAGAGAGAGAGAGAGAGAGAGAGAGAGAGACAGAGAGAGAGATGAGGAGAGGAGAGAGAGAGAGATTGAGAGAGAGAGAGAGAGGAGAGACAGAGAGAGAGAGAGAAGAGAGCAGAGACAGAAAGACAGATAGAGACAGAAGAGAAGATGAGATGAGAGATGAGAGGACACCCTGAAGTCGATTAGCCAAGCATGCGAGACGTTCAATATGGTTTCCCAAAATATGTACTTGGCCTGGGTCGACTGACTCTTTCACCTCCCCTCTCCCTCTCGTTGTTTTTGGCTTCGTCTGTTAGAATTATTCATATATGCCGTTCGATAAAATGCTTTTGAAGGAGGGCGTGGGGGGGGGGGGATTACATCGACCTTAGAACGATAACTGTAAATAATAAAAGAAGTATTCTTTGTACTTAGGAAAAGAAGACTGTACTTCGAACCTAGAGAACGTCAATATAAAAAAAGATTATTCCTTGTACTTTAAAAAAGAGGTACTGTACTTTCTTCCAACAAATTAATTCAAATATACTCGGAACTGTAGAGCGTAAAATTAGACCACGTACACAGCTATCAGAAGGAAAACAAACACATTCTTATTATCTAACCAGCCATACAACGACATCCAAAGAATTCCGTCAGCTGTTACGATTCACCAGCTGTCCTCCTCACCCACAGTCACCAACAGAACGAACACACACCACCACCCACACCACGGCCGCGCGCAGACACCAGTCGTACAACCCACACAGCGGTCACTATACATTATCGACTGTGCGGGTGAGTGGTCGAATTAACAGCATAGCGTTATTGGCTTAGCATAACAAGGCCTTTGGGCTGCTTATCATTCAAAGACGAGCACACATGAGAAGGGGAAATGGAGAAACAAAGGAACGAACACACACACGCGCTCATATACACGTACACGCATAGAGAGTGAGTGAGAGTGAGAGTGAGAGTGAGAGTGAGAGTGAGAGTGAGAGTGAGAGTGAAGTGAGATGGAGAGTGAGAGTGAGAGTGAGATGAGTGAGTGAGAGAGAAGAGAGAGAGAGAGAGAGAGAGGAGAGAGAGAGAGAGAGAGAGAGAGAGAGAGAGAGAGAGAGAGAGAGAGAGACGAGAAGACAGAGAGAGAGAGAGACATAAAGCAGACAGAGAGAAGACAGACAGAGAAACAAGGAAAACAAAATCAGAAAAAGAGATTCAGAGAACGAAAGAAAGACACTAAAACAGAGAACCGAAGAGAAGACACACAGAAACAAACAGACAGACAGAGAGACAAAGAGACAGACATAACGAGACCTCAGATTCCGCAAAACCATGTGTTCTAAGCGTGTAATATTCATGTCTCTGGCTCCCTCATGCTTCACGTGTCATGACGGCGAGATACAAAAAACAAAAACAAAAACAAAAAACAGAGACATTAATATCATGAAATAACAGCAACAACAACAAAAGATAACAAATAAATAGATAAAAAATAAAAAATAATCCAAAAAATAGTTGCCCATTAGCGTTTTCACATATCTTGTCCGAATTATTCAGGTCATTAGATCGGTTATCCCGGTATTAAATGGCATTCCAGACGCATAATTCTGAAACTGCAGATAGATATGAGAAAACGTTAAATACACAGGAATGTTTGGGTCAACGATTTCTCTCTCGTTCTTTTACGTTTCATTTTTATTGAACTTTTTAATTCGGATACTTTTTTTTAATTCTTTTTTTTTTAATAGGAGGTTGCGTGTTCATACTCTCTTAAATTCAAGCCCAAGAGAAAGAGGATTAAAAAAAAAAAAAAGAGGACGATAAAGACCACCGAGACGAAAGAGGGAGAAGGGAAGAAAAGAAGAAGTAAGAGAGAAGGGGATATATCCTATTATCGGGGCAGGGGAGGAAGGGGGAGAGGGGGAGAGGGGAGGAGGGTAAAGTGCGGCCTCTAGTGATAGTGAGAAGAGAGGGGGAGGGGAAGAGGGGGAGGGGAGGGGCGGGGAGGGGGAAGGGTAAGAGGAGTGTCATAAAAGAGGCGGGGGAGAGAGGGAAGAAGAGGGGAGATAGAAAGAGGGAGGGTTTGGAGGGGTAGGGGAGCGGGGAGGAAAGAAAGAAAGAAAGGAGAAAAAGAGAGGAGGGGTTTTAAGGATAGAAAGGTGGGAGAAGTGGGGAAGTGGGAGGGGTAACGATGGAGGGGCAGTGACGCGGAGGGGAAGAAAAAGGGAAGAACAGAGGAAGGGAATAATAGAAGGGAGACATATCAATAAAGGAGGAAGCGGAAGAAAAGAAGTGAAGACGGCAGGAAGGGATAAAGTTGAAGAAAGGGGGAAAAGCGATCTAAATAAAAGGAGGGGTTATGAGGTAGATGGGAGGGGGAGAGGAGCGGAATAGGGAGAGGGGGAGGAGGGAGGGACTAGCAGAGGGGGAGAGGGAGGGATAGAGGAGGGGGAGAGGAGGATAAGGAAAGAGGGAAGGGAGTTTGAGGGTAGAAGGGGGAGGAGGAGGGGATAAGAAGAGGGGGTAGAGAGGAGGGATAGAAGAGGCAGAGAGAAGCGAGGGAGGATAGCAAGAGGGAGGGTTTTGAGGGTAGAAGAGAGGGGGGAGAGGGCAGAGGATAGAAGAGGGGGAGAGGGGGGAGGGAAGAACGTAAAGGAGACGTAGTGTGAAGTATTGATCAAATAGCAAGAGCGAGGCGAAAAGGAAGAAGTGTGGAGGAGGAAGAAAATGCATCAATAATTATTGTCTTTCGACAAGTGTTATATCGAAAGTGGCGCCACGGGGCGAGGGAGGAGGAGGAAAGAGGGAGGAGAGAGAAAAATGAAGAGAGAGAGAGAGGGAGAGGAGAGAGTAAGCGAGAAAGCGGAGGGAGGGAGGGAGAAAGGGAGGAGAGGATAAAGTAGGAATAGAGTAGAGATATTTATAGATAGAGGACAGAAGAGAAGAGACGAGAGGAGAGAGAGAGAGAGGAGAGAGAGAGAGAGAGAGGGAAGAGAGAGCGAGAGAGATGAGAGAGAGAGAGAGAGAGAGAGAGAAGAGAGAGCAGAGAGAGAAGAAGAAGAGAAAGAGAAGAGAAGAAAGGAGAGAGGAAGGCATGAAAAGAAACCCTGTGTTTTCTTCCCTCGTCTATCTCTCCACGCTCTCACTCTTCTCTCTCTATCTCTCTCTCTTCCTTCTCTCTCTCTCTCTGCTCTCTCTCTCTTCTTTCGTTGCTCGTCTTCTCTCCCTTTCACCATTTCGCAAGGGTCTCCGGGAACGAATTATATGCGTGTGTTCAGCGTCTGGATTGTATCGCCTCCCCCCCCCTTTTTTTTGGGGGGGATTCTTCGGGAGATTGAAGTGAAAACTGGGGCGCTAAAAAGAGTTTTTTTTTTCTTTTTTTTTTACGTATTTTTCTCTCTTTCTCTCTTCTCATTCTTCCTCCTCTTCCTCCTCTTTCTCCTTCCTCTCTCTTCTCTTCCTCCTCTTCTCCTTCCCTCTCTCTCTCTCTCTCTCTCTTTCTCTCTCTCTCTCTCTCTCTCTCTCTCTCTCTCTCTCTCTCTCTCCTCTCTCTCTCTCTCTCTCTCTCTCTCTCTCTCTCTCTCTCTCTCTCTCTCTCTCTCCTCTCTCTCTCTCTCTTCTCCTCTCTCTCTCTCCTCTCTCTCTCTCTCGTGATAAACACGTAGAAGAGACAGGCAAAGAGAGAGAGGAAAGGAACGAGAGGTTACTTAAGAGGAAAGAGGAAAAAAATGGTAGTAGAGTAAAGGTCAGTTAGCTATATATATAATATATATATATATATATATATATATATATATATATATATATATATATATATATATATATAATATATTATATATATATATATATATAATATATATATATATATATATATATATATATATAGTATATATATATATATATATAGAGAGAGAGAGAGAGAGAGAGAGAGAGAGAGAGAGAGAGACAGACAGACAGACAGACAGAGTGCGAGAGAGAGAGAGAGAGAGAGAGAGGAGAAGAGAGAGAGAGAGAGAGAGAGAGAGAGAGAGAGAGAGAGAGAGAGAGAGAGAGAGAGAGAGAGAGAAGAGACAGACAGACAGACAGACAGACAGAGAGAGAGAGAGAGAGAGACAGAGAGAAAGAGAAGGAGAGAGAGAGAGATGGAGAGAAAGAGAGAATCGATAAGGAGAAAGAGGCAAAGGCGCTGGGGGAAATCACCATAATTCACATGTTATGATGAAAGGTCTATATGCTTTGGGCCGTTAAAATTCCCCCAGGGTACGGAGGCTGGAATGTAAACAACGGAAGGGGAATACCCAGGTTAATTTCTGCTTGAGATATAGGAGAGATACCTTTACCTCATAAAAAAAACAAACTTTTACTTTACTTTCTTTGATATCTTGTTTGTCGATTGTGGGTAATACATCTAGGTACTTTTTTTTTTAAAGGCTTAAGCTGACGGGATCCAGAGCTACAGTTGAAGCCTCACAGAAGCTGAGTCTCTTGTGAGTTTATAAGCGTGGGAAGGCCAGTCGTCCGTGGAGCAGGGACGTGTCGTCTTGTCTGGCTTCTCGTCGACTCCCTTACGTGTCACACCGCCGTATCCCAGCTGTGATACATCGGTTCGTCTGTCCATTACACTGAAACATTTACGTGTGCGAAAGCTGTCGTGGCACATGATCGCAAACGGCAAAATTGCATGCCTCGCTCCCTTGGTCACTCTTGGACAAACATGATATGAAAACTCGTCAAAAAAAAAGCTACCAGTGGACTCGCTATTTTTTAAAAATTGTTTTAAGGCTTTGCTAGTTGGTTGTTAACAAATTTCGTGCCATTTTTATCATAACCCAATTCCCGTCCAACTTGGTAGAGAGCGTGTATCAAGTATTTTTTTTTTATATATCAAAGCAACTGCGAGTATGACAGAAAAACTCAGAGATGAATCGACTGCCAGCGTTGGGGAATAGCGTCACGTGTCAGACAGTACATACATACGCCGTGATTCAGTGACATGGCATCTGCAATAACAGCGAGCCACTGGGCCATATATAGCAATAGCCATTGAAATGATAACGAGAGATCCGCTATCAACAGAGGCTATGAGAAAACAGCAGCTGAGGCAGCCATTGGTTGAAAAGGGCCAATGCATTACTCTTGTCATCAAACGATACTAACTGGAGTGACGGAGGGAGGAGTATAATTGCCTGTGGACAGAAAAGCTAGCGGCACACAAACAACATACACACACACAGAAATGCAAACAACACACACACACACACGGACAAACACACACACCAGACACACACACACACACACTCACTCACTCACTCTCTCTCTCTCTCTCTCTCTCTCTCTCTCTCTCTCTCTCTCTCTCTCTCTCTCTCTCTCTCTCTCTCTCTCTCTCTCTCTCTCACACACACACCTTACATAGAATATTTGAAATCAATACATAAACACCAATGCTGATGACAAACTGTACACTGATGACATAGGTGAGTTATATACTGTAATAAGTAATACAACATTCTATATCTGCTTCTCAAGGCAATACATCTCTCTTAACAAATGGGCAAATGACACGAAAAGGATACAACTTTAAAGTGGTTTCTTATGAAAATTAGATAGATAGGGGATACCACACGATACTGAAAATAAGTGGAACGCTAAAAAACAAACAAACAAACAAACAAAAAAACAAACACACTATCTAGTGCTTGATAAAAAAAAAGACGAATTTCGTAATAATCCTCATTCTTTTAAAGTCAAAAGTATGACAAACAAACACAACCCACACGATATCCAAAACCGTTTGTGCAAATTTTGGGATTTTTTTTTTTTTTTTTTTTGACACACACCAGGGAAGGGAAGGGGAATGAAAAAAAAAAAGAAAAAAAAATAGTTTTCGTATCAATCCAGATTCACCATCACGAAACTACATTACGGCTTGCCAGACACTCAACTAAAGCGAGATTTTTCAACCCTTTTTTTTCACCCGAGGCAGAAAATTGTTGCAGAGGCCGTCGTTCAGTGGAATCTCCTCGGGTAACTTTGTCTTTTGTTTGTCTTTATTGGTTGATTTGATAAAGTTCCTGTCGTTTCGATTTTCTTTTTTTTTTGGGGGGGGGTGAAAGTTTTTTTTTTTATTGCCTGTCAGTCGCGTTTAGAGGAAGCTTTGCAATACGTTAGAGAGAGATAGAGTATAGATAGAGAGGTAGAGATAGATGAATATTTAGATAGATAGATAGGAGATAGAGAGGTAGAGAGAGAGAGAGAGGAGAGAGAGAGAGAGAGAGAGAGAGAGAGAGAGAGAGAGAGAGAGAGAGAGAGAGAGAGAGAGAGAGAGAGAGAGAGAGAGAGAGAGAGAGAGAGAGAGAGAGAGAGAGAGAGACCGAGACAGGCAGACAGACAGACAGACAGAGACCGAGACCGAAGACAGAGAGACAGAAGACAGAAGACAAACAGACCGACAGACATAGATCACAGCAGCCCATCCCTCAACACCCGACGGCGGTCCCTGCATGTCCCTCCCGCCATTGCTTGACACGGCGCTTGGCTGGCGGCGTCGTCCTGCACTCGCCCGTAATTGCATCTATGGCCGGCATCCCTCCACCAATTGAGCCATTAACCAATTAACTGGCCCCGCGCAGCTGCCGAAGGTCATTAGATTAATGCGCGAGTGAATCAGATCCGGCCGATTTTACACCGTCCTCCCCGGCGGTGTCTGGCGGGGTCCGTGGGCGCGCGGGGTCGGCAGCGCCCCCGTCTGGAGAGCTGATCAAAGTACAATGCCGCCCGTGCGCTGCTTCGAATAATGAGGGGGGGGGAGGGGGAAGGGGAAGCGCCCAACCCATCCCCCCTTCCCCCTCCCCCCCCCCCCTCGGCGACCCCATTCAGCCTGGCGCCACCCAAGGGGAACGCCCGCGACCCCCTCGCCCCCCCCCCCCCCTCCCCCTCCCCCCCGCGCGACGCCTTACATATCGGCACAGACCCGGAGATAATGCCTCGGGAGCTGTGCCGCGTGCCTGCGCGCCCTCGGGGATACAGGCAGAGATGCACACGTATGCATATTTCTCTCTCTCTCTCTCTCTCTCTCTCTCTCTCTCTCTCTCTCTCTCTCTCTCTCTCTTATCTCTATATATATATATATATATATATATATATATATATATATATATATATATATATATATATATATATATATATATATATATATATATATATATATATATATATATATATATATATATATATATATATATATATATATATATATATATATATATATATATATATATATATATATATATATATATATATATATATATATATATATAATATAGATAGATAGATAGATAGATAGATAGATAGATAGATAGATAGATAGATATACATACATATATACATATATACATATCTATATGTATGCATGTAAATCCGCGTGTGTATGCCTTGCAACGAGGAGCCAGCGGAGGAGCCTCATCCGGGACCCCAGCGATGAGCACTCGCCGCCTCGGCCCGACAACCGACCGGGCTTTGACACGGTCTCCTCGGATCACAATCACCTTCGTTAGTTCCGAGGGGCAAGGAAGAAGCCCTGGCAAGCCGAAGGGGTCCACAGAGAGGGGAGAAGGGGGAAGCACATCGATCGGGTGACTCTGGTCCCCTCTTCCCCTCTTCTCCCCTCCCCCCCCCCTCTCCCCTCTCTCCCTCTCTCTCCCTCTCTCTCTCTCTCTCTCCTCCCTCCTCCTCCACCCTCTCCCCTCACCCTCCGGGGTTCTAAGACTCGCGTGTAGCGGCCAGACATGCAAAAGAGGGGGCGGGGGGGGGGGGGAGGCAGCACGGATTTTGACGGAATGATGGAAGAGTCGGAAGGGGGGAGGGGGGAGGGGGGGGGGGAGAGAGGAGCACCGGAAGTACTAGCGTGGAGGGGGAGGAGAAGGAGGAAGAGAGGGAAGGAGAGGGGAAGAGAAGAGGGGGAAGAAGAGGGGGAGAAGAGAAGGAGAAGAAGAGAGGGGAAGAAGAGAGGGAAGAAGAGGAAGAAGAAGAGGAGAGAAAGGGGAAGGAGAGGGTGGGAAGAAGGGAAGGAGAAGGAGAAGATGAAGAAGAAGGGAAGGAGAAGGGGAAGAGGGAAGAAGAGAAGAAAGAAGAAGAGAAAAGAAGAGAAGAAGAAGGGAATAATAGGGTGTAGAAGAGGGGAAGCTAAACACAGGGCAGCGAGGTGCAAGCGCGCCGGTGCACAGAGTCTACCTCACAAGTTACAAAAGACTACAAAAGGTTCATCCTCATTCCGGCCCTGGGGTGTTGTTGCCATGGCCAGGCGGGTCGTCTTTGTGGTTGTTGCCAGGGAGTGAACAGAGGAAGAATTTGATAAATTAGAGGAAATGCAATTAGCCAGAAAAAGAGCAGGGAGGAGAAGAAAGAGAGGAGGGAGAAATGGAAGGAGAGTGAGAGTGAGAGGGAGGGAGGGAGGGAGGGAGGGAGGGAGAGAGAGAGAGAGAGAGAGAGAGAGAGAGAGAGAGAGAGAGAGAGAGAGAGAGAGAATCCACACCTGTGCCATGTAATAATAAAACAACAATAACAATAATAATCCAGTCATAAGAAAAAAAAAAAAAAAAAAAACACACAGACACACGAAGAATGAACAAAAACAAAAAACAAAAAAAAAACGGAAAAAGAAGGAAAACCCGAAAGAAAAGACAGAAAAAGCGAACCAAGTGCCAATAGGGAAAATGTATTCGTTGCATAAGCAGGACTCAGAGGGGGAGGAGGGGGGGGGGGGGGGGGGGGGGCAGAAGGCGCGACTGTTACTGCTAAACAAAAGACGAATTTTCTCGGCTGAATACAAAAGGATACTGGAATGTGTAGAGACAGTACAAAAATACAAAATACAATGCCATGTATCAGATTATCCTGAACTTCAAAGTATGAAAGACATGTATTAGAAGTATCACTTAACTTCCATCGAAAACATCAAACTATATATTTATATTTGATATTCATATTGAACGTATGAACAGGATGCTATAATATAATATTCAAAGACATGTATTTGAATTATCAACTTCGAAATATGAAAGTAAGTAATATCAAAGCGTAATAACAAAAAGAAAGGGAGAATGTTCTAGTATGAATAGGAAAGGGAAGAGAATTAAAAAAAATCGTCTTTAATCTTACTGTTCATACATTACTGTGAATTTCTTAGAAGCAAAAAAACACTTAAATCACGCACGTTTCGACACTAAATCTCGCTTATAAGACACGTAAGAAATCACTCTTGCTTAAAAAAAAGAAAGAAAAAAAGAAAGAAGAAAAAAAAAAAGACAACCACGGCCATAATTTTGATATACGTATCAAGGATGTAATTAGGATGAGCAAAATGTTGCGTCAACACGAATTTGCAAAATGGAAGCTCGTTAGAAGGGATATAAAATTATTGAGTTATTCTCCTCATCTCCCAGGCTTCTTGGAGGGGAATACTCGGATATTTTAAGAGTTTAATTTTGTTCATTCTCGTGCTCGTATTTCGTTTTTGTTCATTTTCGTTCTCGTATTTCGTTTTTGTTCATTTTCGTTCTCGTATTTTGTTTTTGTTCATTTTTTCGTTCTCGTATTTCGTTTTTGTTCATTTTTTGTTCTCGTATTTCGTTTTTGTTCATTTTTTCGTTCTCGTATTTCGTTTTTGTTCATTTTCTCGTTATTTTCGTTCTCGTATTTTGTTTTTGTTCATTTTCGTTCTCGTATTTTTTGTTGTATTTTGTTCTTGTTTTGATTCTTGTCTTAATACTTAAATAATATTTCGCTCTTTTTCGTTCTCTGATCTTTTGTTTTCATTTTCCTCATAGTACTTATATTTCCCCCTCTAGAAATCGGTTGTATTAAGCCTCCTAGTCTTGGTTTCTAATATTTCTTATCGTTTTTTTTCTCTAATTTCTCCCTCAATTCCTCTAGCTCACGTGAATTCCGCCTAATTTCTAATTTTCTTCCCTATTCTTCTTCTCTTGTCTCTACTTTCAGCTGTTTCCCTCGTGAAGTACTTTGCTACGCCACACTAAGGCTTCTTTCTCTCTCTCTTTGTCTGTCTGTCTCTCTCTCTCTGTCTCTTTCTCTCTCTGTGTCTGTCTGTCTGTCTCTCTCTCTCTTTCTCTTTGTCTCTGCCTCTCTCCGTCTCTCCCACTCTCCCTCCCTTCCTCCCTCTCTCTCTCTCTGTCTGTCTCTGTCTCTGTCTCTCACTCTCTCTCTCTCTTTCTCTCTCTCTCTCCTGGTATATTATAACCAGAGAGAGGATAGTGTTCTGAGATATTACTGTGGTCGGCCGTTCGAGAAAATGGGGATCTTTTTATTAGGTGACTCAGACAATGAATTTGGTATGTGGTATGGGCTCGAATGATCGGTCTACGCTTTTAATGGTCAAATCCACCTATGTTATTTTAGTTCAGAAGGTTGATAACGTCTTTCTCCCTTACTTCCGCAATAGAATAACCTTCTTTATCGTCAGGGAACAAAGTTATATCTCCTCTTTTCGTACATCACTTTTTTTTGTTGTTGTTTTTCTTTGAACGGACGCTAGAAGTACCGTAAGTTTGGGGCATAAAACATACCAATCCCCCTTCATCCGAGACACCCTAAGACGGCGCTCGTCACCCGTAAGATGATGGGATTTCCTCCACTCCATCGACGTTTTATGAGCCTCGTAGCACAGGCGAGGAGAGAAGGAGAGAGAGGACACAGGGGTATCGAGACGGCGTGAAACACAACCCCGAGACTCGGCGAAACTTCGGAGAGTTGAAATTAGGAAACAAAGGCCGTTTTGGTATGTTATATTGACTCTCGTTTGACAAATTCGAGAAGAAACTTTTGCTGTTTTTTTTTTTTTCTTATGTATTTTTTTTTTTTTTATGCTCTTTACGGACGGGGTTCTCAGATCAGTTGCTCCAAGTTGGTTCTTTATGCAAGGATATTTAGGCTGGTTTATGAGGTGGGAAGGTAACGGCTTAACTTTATGCTCCGTGTAAGGGGAGAAAAAGAAAGAAAAAATGGATCATAAAGTTGCATAGATGACGGAGTATATCGAATAATCTAGTACTCACAATCACTTCAATTCTAATGAGGCATACAAGGTCAGGAACCGTATAAAAGAAACACTCATAATGCATCCCTTAACGGACATTATGTAACACGCTAATAACGTCTATACATCTGGTCTTCCCGAGCGAATCTAGCAGATAATGCAACGCAACATCATGTCGAGAAAACGAACATAATTTAAGGTCATTTAACGTATCCAGGAGACCGTAGGAATGGCGCGTCCCAACCCGTTCGACTGGCAAGAAAGTTGAGAAACTTGGCAAGCCGCAAAAATAACTTAGTAGATGATAAGCTACCCGGATGACAGCATTGCTCCGGGAAGTTTTGCAAATCTGGTCACGGAGGCGAAACTTTTGGCAAAGGATGGAACATAAATTACAGTTTCCTTCTTTTCGCTCTCGGAAGTACGGGCTATTTCGGGAAAGCCTCGGGCGGGGATGGCCTCGGGATCTCATCTCGGAAATATAACCGTAGATGCATATTTACATGGATAGGATATGTATACATTTATATACTCTCTCTCTCTCTCTCTCTCTCTCTCTCTCTCTCTCTCTCTCTCTCTCTCTCTCTCTCTCTCTCTCTCTCTCTCTCTCGTCTCTATATATATATATATATATATATATATATATATATATATATATATATATATATAAGAGAGAGAGAGAGAGAGAGAGAGAGAGAGAGAGAGAGAGAGAGGAGAGAGAGAATTAGAAATATAGATAGATAGTGTTAGATAGATAGTAGTAAGATACCCAAATACCGATAGAAAGAGAGAGACGAAGAAAGAAAAACAGAGAGAGAGAAAGGGGGGTCCCACAGCCCCTTGGTCACAGTACACGCAAACAGACAGGGAGCATCTGCCAACCCCCCACAAAACCCCCGTTCGTGCAATCAATGATCGGCCGACACGAACGCCGACCCAACCCTGCATTGGCGTAAACCGCAGCTGGTCATCAGACTGAGCGCGGGTCGGCTGTCTTTTTCCAGTCGGGAGGAGCTGTGCCGATTCGGGGACCGTCTTCGGGAATGCTGTGTCTTCCCCCCCCTCTTTTTTTTTTGGAAAAAGTTTTTAGCTTAATGGATTTTTGAGCGTTTGTGGAAGGATTGGGAAAAGTGCGTTCGGTTCGTTTCAGTCGAGGGGAAGTTTTGCTTTTCTCGCTAAACTCAGTTAAACAGTAGTAAATAAAAAAGAAAAAGGAGAAACGAACAACTTTAATACTTATATACATACATACATACATATATATATATATATATATATATATATATATATATATATATATATATATATATATATATATATATATATATATATATATATATATATATATATATATATATAGACTTCTACTTTCTGACACTTCGAAAAAATATCATTTCCGGTTTTAATTTCTTTCTTAAAAGGGCGATTCGTTTGTGTTCTATAAAGTTCGAAGTTTTCTCCTTGGAACTTTTGTTTAAAATCGAGAAGTGTGGAAGTTTCGTTCGCAAAATAATACCGTAGGGATTTTTGTCCGGAATTCTCAAGAAAGTAACTGTTGGGTATAAACTTATAAACTTTTTTCTCCAACTTTGACTATGTGTTAATGTCACATAAACTGCAGTCGCACATTCATTAGGGCTAAAACGAACATCTATCTCGTCTGTTTAGAGAAACGAGCGTTCTTTTACGGAAATATTGAAACAGAAGAGTAACGAATTCAGGACAGAAATACATCTACGTACGAGCGAGAAATGATTTCCTCTCGTTCAAATCAGACCGGAAAAAGTCCGCCAATGGACACGGACTTTCTCTCCCCTCCAGACACACACGCACGAATATTCCCTGAACCTCATCACTCGCATTATTCCTAACAAATCCGACGATCTTGTTTTCGAGTAATCCTCACAATATGAATGTGTGTCGAGTGTGACCCCAGGCGAGGCCGCTTAGCCCGAGGGTGACTGCGGTTGCACGTGTGTCCTGCAATAGCCTTCTGACCTTAGGCATTGCGCTTTTATCTGCTCGACTTTCGCTTTGCTCTTTAGGGCTGAATGTCGAGGGGGAACGAGACTAAATATTTCTCTAATGATTAGTTGAGGTTTTGAACGGCTGGCGAACGGGAGGAACGGAAGGGGAACATGACGTGGCAACTGAATTTTGTAGGTTGTGGGGGATATATGGAGGGATGTAATCGAGGAATTTGGGGAAAAAGAATGTTGGGGAATGTTGAAAAAAAAGGTGTTTGATGTGTCGCAACCGCAGGATTTCACGAACTTTTACACACATACACGAGTCCGCATTCACACGCACACGCAAGCATAAGTCCACATTCACACACACACACATAAGTCCACATTCACACATAAGTCCACATTCACACGCACACACACACGAGTCCACATTCACACGCACACACACAAAAGTCCACATCCACACACAGACTCACACGCCACAACTCGCACCTGCATCGTGTGCGGCAGAGCTCCACTGCGACACTCGGCTCTAGTATGGATTTATGTCCGTTTTAAAGATTTCTCGTCATCCGTAATTCCGGAGAAGTTGGACTCGCCTTCGCGGAAACGAGTTTTTAAAAAGTTCCCGAAGTGTTTGAACAAGTGAGAGAGAAACGAAAATCCAAATACATCAAATACGACAAACGGCTAAAAAGTTGCAGAAAATGGAACCCCAAAGTCGCGCCGAAGACTCGATAACACTTCCAACAATACTGATACTCGATGGAACAATTCACCAATATAAGAGAATATAAGTCACAAGAAGGGTCTTATGAGATACAGGGGCAGCCGCAGCAGCGCCCTACAGCAGGAACCAAGCGAGAGACTCGAGACTCACCTCCATTCCCGGCCGACTGATCCAAACAACTAACATGAATTCGACCGAACACCAACTTAGAGGGAGCGGGGGTGGATGCCACGTAGTCTTTATTCCGCGGTATTTTCTCGCGCAAAATCGATTCCGGTACCGAGGGGCTATTTATATATTATATTTTCCCGAGTATAATGATAAAGGGAGGACGAGTGCGAGATGGAATTGTGTATT
>NW_020868646.1:511902-514402 GCF_003789085.1 Penaeus vannamei
CATGCAGGCCCCTTCGTTTTTTTTTTTTTTTTTTTTTTTTTTTTTCTTTTTCTTTCGTCAGGATCCACGACTCGCCAGAGGCCTCTCAGGAACCTCATATTGCGAATGGCTTGCAACGCTTGCAGTGTGCAGAGTCACGGGCACTCGGCTCCCTAAAAGAGTTATCAGGAATAGCCCACTCTTCCTCTAAAACATGGCACCACACTATTCATGATCGGGTTTTGTGTCGTCATTGGTTGGTATTGAGCACAGTGCCAAAGTCGATGGATGAGGGGGTGGGAGAGGAAAGGGTGGTGGGTGGGGGAGGAGGGTGGAGTAGATGACGTCAGCAGCGACCTTCCCAATCCCACCCCCCCCCCACTCCCCTCTCCCTGCCTCCCTTCATCCCAAACCAACCCCCACCCCCCTTTCCCTCCCTGCCTAACCCGTCTCCCACACCCGTTTCATCCCGTCTTGAAATCCAGCGGCCCCGCCCTCCTTCCCTTCGGTCCTTCTCTCCCTCTCTCCCCCTCCTCTTCGTTTTCTCTTTCCCTCTTCCTTCTACATCCTCCTCCCTCCCTCCTCCTCTTTTCTTTCCCCCTCTTCCTCTCTTTCCCCCTTTCCTTCTACATCCTCCTCCTCTCATTTCTCTTTCCCCTCTTCCTTCTACATTCTTCCTCCTCCTCCTCCTCCATCTCTCCCTCCTCCCCTCCTCGTTTCTTCTTTCCTTCTCCTTCTTCCCCTCCTCGTTTCTCTTTCCCCTCTCCTCTACATCTCCTCTCCTCCTCCTTCTCTTTCCCCTCTTCCTCCTCCTCCTCCACCACCTCTACCTCCTTCCTCCTCATTTCTCTTTCCCCTCTTCCTTCTACATCCTCCTCCTCTCCTCCTCCTCCCTCCTCCTCGTTTCTCTTTCCCCCTCTTCCTTCTACATCCTTCTCCTCCTCCACCACCTCCTCTTCTCCATTTCCTCCCCCTCCTCCTCATTTCTCTTTCCCCTTCTTCCTTCTACATCCTCCTCCTCCTCCTCTTCCACCTCCTCCTCGTTTCTCTTTCTCCCTCTTTCTTCTACATCCTCCTCCTCCTTCCTCCCCCCTCCTCTTCGTTCTCTTTCCCCTCTTCCTTCTCATCTCTCCACTCCTCCTCCCCCTTACCCTCCTCCACCTCCTCCTCCATCTCCTCCCTCCCCCCTCCTCGTTTCTCTTTCCCCCTCTTCCTTCTACATCCTCCTCCACCTCCTCCTCCTCCTATACCCCTCCTCCTCCTCCTCCCCCTCTTCCACCTCCTCCTCCTCTCCTCTCACACCGTCTCCTCAGAGTATCCTCTCGCCTCAGCCCCGCCCCTTGCCCTACCCTCACTCTCTCGCCTCCCCTCCCTTCCCCTCACGCACTCACCCTTCCGTCACCCCTCAGACGTGCTGAATAATGATGCCGCTTATTATTGTTGCCAGATATGTCTCCCGGGAATATTTACTTGACCTATTTTTCGTACCGCGTGAGAGTAGAGGGATAGAGTAATTCGTGCGGGTTCCTCTAAGTTCTCTTTATGACGCTTCTAAGAGACAGGTGCGACAATGCTTTAGATGAAATGGCTACAGTTTTCAAAGAGGATAATTTTAGTTGCGCTGTTGCAACCGAAGTGGGGTGGGGGTGGGGGTGGGGTTTTCCACGAATTCTATTTTCTTTCGGATTCGTGAAAGTGTTTATTTTTTTTCGCGCTCTGCTCCTAACGTGGTGTTGATGGATGGATTTCGACATTAAAATCCACTCATTCAGATCTATCCTTAGCGCGTGGAGCATCTAATGAAAAATGGAGTGACGATCCCGCAGAGTTTTATCATTGTTATGAAAGGTCGGAGAAACCGTGGAATACTTAAACCAAAATCGTGAATTGACTGCTTAATGGTAATAATGATGATGATAATAATAGTAATAATAATGATGATAATGATAATGATAATGATAGTAATGATAATGATAATAGCAATAATAATAATAATAATGATAATAATAATAATAACAATGATGATAATAACAATAATAATGATAGTAATAATAGTAATAATGATAATAATAGTAATAATAATAGTGATGATAATGATAATAGTAATATAATAATAATAATGATAATGATAATCTAGTTACTAACAATAGATAATCTAATAATAATGAGGATAATAATAATGATGATAATGATAATAATAATAATAATCTAGCGTTAATGAGTTAACACTGCACATAGAATTCCGACACACTCCCCTCCCCAGAGCAGAAAACCGCTTCGTTCTCGCTAACAACCCGCTGACAACCCCTCAGACAGAACAGACCACAACAGCAATTTATGCCTCCAATGTACACAACTTAGAACCGCCAAGTTATTGATCCTCGCATCGGAAGAAGGCCAAAAGAGGACAAACAGAGCGAAGCAAGGCGATCGCTGGTATGTTTACTTCTCGCATGATGATGTCAAGTATGAGGGGATGAGCAAGACGGCCCGGATCGCTTCACGGCGGGCGAGGAGAGAA
>NW_020868646.1:526902-534402 GCF_003789085.1 Penaeus vannamei
AAAGACTCTTCAAAATTGATTTACTAAGACTCTTGTGAGTATCATGAGGCTGCGGTCATGAAGGCCTGTGGGGGGAGGGGGTGGCTGGGTTTTTTAATTAGGTGCTGCGTATGGTTCGTGAATTCCAACTAGTTAACAAAACCCACTGAACCAATAAAGTGTGTGTGTGTTGTGTGTGTGTGTGTGTGTGTGTGTGTGTGTGTGTGTGTGTGTGTGTGTGTGTGTGTGTGTGTGTGTGTGTGTGTGTGTGTGTGTGTGTGTGTGTGGTGTCTTCCCTGTATAGGGATGCACTACTGACGAGTGATATGTTATCATTCTAGTACCACAGTTTGTTTACCGACCGACAATCATTAGATACACCTGATACATATATACATATATATATATAATATATATATATATATATAATATACATATAATATATAATATATATATACAGTTTATACATATACATATATACATAATAAGATACATATACATATACATATACATATACAGATACATATACAGATAAATATACATAGATATACACTAATATGAGAAAACTGGCTGTGAGAAACGAAAGATGACCTCACCAGAGAGACAGCTTACAACATTACAAAATATACCTAAAATATGATAGCACATAGAAGCATTTGACACATACAATTATTTTGCCACATAAAGGAGCCATGTGAAATATAAAAAATAAATTATTTAAGCATATGCGTCAGAGTCTGGTTGAATATCAGGGGAAATTAGACTCTTTTTATGATAATTCTGATAAAGTTAAGGGTATAATCAAATCAGTAAGCGAGTAAGCGAGAAAGATTATATGAAAATGAATACTTGAATACATCGATAATGGAAAATATGATATTGAGATTTTAGTGTTCTATATTCAGGACTAACTTTTTCCTTCATGGCTATTCTGTACTATGAAGGGCAATATGGAAAACATAGTTGTGTAAATTACCATGTTTTATAATTCGCTAAAAAAAAAAAAAAAAAAATGTATGTGTGTGTGAGTGTGTGTGTGTGTGTGTGTGTGTGTGTGAGTGTGTGTGTGTGTGTGTGTGTGTGTGTGTGAGTGTGTGTGTGTGTGTGTGTGTGTGTGTGTGTGTGTGTGTGTGTGTGTGTGTGTGTGTTGTGTGTGTGTGTGTGTGTGTGTGTGTGTTGTACGAATTATATATTATTTATTTAGGTAGGCATGCAAGTCCAAACGGTGCTATAAAGCGCATGAGAGTGGTTGTGATTTCAAATAAGAAATCTAACATTTCTAAAATGACCTTTATCGTTATGACAAGTATTTGTATTTGTCACAAGTTGTTCAGTAGTTTGATTTTACTGGATTCCAGGCGATAAAAATAACATATCAATAAAAAGGTATTTTGAATACTACTCAAGATAATGCTTCGAGATTTCATATCTCAATTAGCAAACATTAGAGAACTAACTCAAATTAGCATTTTTGAATTAAAAAGCACTTGATTGACATTTTTAAAATCAAACTCTCTAAATGCAAAAGTAGAATGCTTTAATAGAATAGAGATGCAACGTATTAACTGGAGAAAGCAGAACAGACTATAATTATCTTTAGGAGACAAAGGCAAGACTAAAAAATAATCATAATAAATCTGCACCCAGTGTAAACATGATATAAAAAACAAAAAAACATAAGAAGCTCTTCAAATGTAAACATCAGATTATATCAAAAGATAAATGCTAAAGGCTTATATATGATTCTAAACATAACTTCTGCTTCCAATAAATCTTTACGACCCAAGAATACATCAGAAGCAAATGTCAATAACCCGGAGAAACCAGTCAAAGAGGAGCAGACGACTTTAAAATCTCTAAAATCGGTCAAATCTGACACCGGGTTATAATAAATATCTCCATGGACGTAATGAAGGATTTCCGATTGAATCAAGCAACTTACTTTGACAGAAAAAAACATACCTAACTTCCTACAGAACACGAATTTTGACCAAAGAGAACTCAGAAACTACAACAGTTGGATATATATTGTAAACACTATAAACTCATCAGGAAACAGACCTTGTGATAAACTGGCGATAAACTCCGAATACATGCATTTTCATATCACAAGATACACCATATTGAATCACACATACCATAACGTGTGGAAATCCATATTTTAGGGTTTTAATTAACCAGGAGAAATAAATACTAGCGTTTTATAAATGTCATTTAAAGTTCAGAATATGAAATTTACTGAATTACCTGCGTGGTGTTACACATTTTGAATGGGAAACGAAGTGTGACAAAAAATAGATAATTAAAATGATAATATAAAAACAACAACAACAACAATATCATTAATAGTCATCTATTACTCCTTTGGAAGGAGTCTTTCGCAAAGAGAGAGAGAGAGAGAGAGAGAGAGAGAGAGAGAGAGAGAGAGAGAGAGAGAGAGAGAGAGAGAGAGAGAGAGAGAAGAGAGAGAGAGAGAGTGAAAGCAAGATAAAAAGCATAAGTACGCGCAATTATAGTTGCTTTTGAGATGGATTGATTTTAACTACGACTCTCTCTCTCTCTCTCTCTCTCTTCTTCTCTCTCTCTCTCTCTCTCCCTCTCAATCTCTCTCTCTCTCTCTCTCTCTCTCTCTCTCTCTCTCTCTCTCTCTCTCTCTCTCTCTCAGCCTCTCTTTCTATTTCTCTTTCTCTTTTTCTTTTTTATCTCTCTCTCTGTCCTCTCTTGTGTCTCTTTCTTCTCTTCTTGATCTCTCTCTCTCTCTCTCTCAGTCTCTCTTTCTATTTCTCTTTCTCTTGTTCTTTTTATCTCTCTCTCTCTCTCCCTCTTCTCTCTCTCTCTCTCTCTCTTCTCTCTCTCTCTCTCTCTCTCTCTCTCTCTCTCAGTCTCTCTTCTCTATTTCTCTTTCTCTGTTCTTTTTTATCTCTCTCTCTCTTCTCTCTCTCTCTCTCTCCTCCGCCGAACCAGATAAAGAATTGAACTCGCTATGGCCTGAAACTTCGAGGACCGATTTGCATACCCGTGAAAAAAAAGCACGAAAGTTAGCATACCAGAGATTCTTCATTCATCTGAACCATGCAAGTTCTCAATCGAGGCGGGAAATTTGTAAAATATTGGTGTCTCTTTGATCTTTTTTTTTTTGTTCTTATTTGTTTGGTAGTTTCTGGCACACGCATACACACGTAAGCACACATATACATATTAACACGGACAAAGCCATACGCATCAACAAACAGACAGACAAACATACACACACACACAAACAAATACATACACAGCCTTCATTTCCCGTTACACAGCCTCCTTCTCGTCAAACACAACAAACACACACAACAGCCTCCTTCTCCGTCACACAACACACACACACAGCCTCCTCGTCACACACACACACACACACACACACACACACACCTTCTCCGTCACACACACAGCCCTCCTTCTCGTCACACACACACAACAAACAAACCACACACACGGCCTCCTTCTCCGTCACACCACACACACATCCGTCACACACACAGCCTCCTTCTCCGTCACACACACACAAACAAAAACACACACAGTAGCCTCCTTCTCCGTACACACACAGCCTTTCTCCGTCAAACAAACACACACAGGCCTCCTCTTCCGTCACACACACACAAACAAACAAACACAACAAACACCAACACAACACAACCTCCTCCTCCTCCCACACAACCCCCCCCCCCACCACCACCACCCCCACCCCACGGAGCGACCGGAGTACCGCGCCAAGAATTAACCCTCCGCCCTAGCAGTGACGGCGGCGCTGGGTCCATGTTGAACCCCAGGATTGAATTCCTTCATATGCTATTGTGAGCCGCCTCTCGGGTCCCGGAATCCATTCAGCCGAAGTAGAGAAGGGCGTAGGATCCGACTCGTCCTCTACCCGGGCGTGCGGTCTCGTCCTTATACTTGGAATATATTTTAGGGGGGATTTTTTTTTCTTATTTATTTGTTTGTCTATTTATTTACTTATTTATTTGTATATTTGTTTATTGATTTATCTATTTGTCTATTTCATTTATCATTGTTATTATTATTATTATTATTGTTCTTATTATTATGATGATGATGATGATGATGATGATGTTGATTATGATTATTATTATCATTATTATTTTAATTATTTATTAATTTATTTATTGGGGGGTCTAAGTGTAGAAGATATGGCGGAGATTCTCTGCTTTCTATGAAATAAAGATAGATATGCTATCGAAGTAATAGTAATTAGTAATGATAATTATAGTGATATAGCAAAAAATATAATAATGATAGAAATGATGATGATAATTACAGTAAGAATTATAAAATAACACTACAGAAAGAGACGAATCTGTATCAGAGAATTCTCTCTCTCTCTCTCCTTCCCTCTCTCTCTTTCTCTCTCTCACTCCTTCAGTCTTCTCTCTCATCCCCTCCCTCTCTCTCTCCTCTCCTCCCCCTCCCTCTCTCTCTTTCTCCTTTCACATCACACTCTTCTCTTCTCTCTTCTCTCTTTCTCTCATTCCCCCCTCTTCTCCTCCCTCCTCACTTTCTTTCTCTCTCTCTCCCCCCCCCCCCGTCTTCTCTCTCTCATCTCACTCACTCACTTTTTTCTCTCTTTCTCTCTCATCCCCTCTCTCCTCTCCTCACTTTCTCCTCTCTCTCCCTCTCCTCTCCCCCCCTCCCTCCTCTCTCTTTCTCTCATCTTTCTCCCTTTCACTCACTCTTCTCCCTCTTTCCCTCTCCCTTTCACTCATTCCTCCTCTCTCTCTCTGTCCTTTCACTCATTAACTGACCTCACTCCCTCTCCTCCTTCCCCTCCCAACCTCCCCCCCCCCTCTCTCTCTCTCTCTTTCTCTCTCTCTCTCTATATATATATATATATATATATATTATATATATATAATATATATATTATATATATATATATATTACAGTAAGAATTATAAAATAACACTACAGAAAGAGACGAATCTGTATCAGAGAATTTTCTCTCTCTCTCTCCTTCCCCTCTCTCTCTCTCTCTCACTCACTCAGTCTTCTCTCTCATCCCCCCCCTCTCTCTCTCCTCTCCTCCTCCTATCTCTCCTCTTCTCCTTCTCACTCTTTCTCTCTCTTTCTCTCTCATTCCCCCCCTCTCTCTCTCCTCTCCTCACTTCTTTCTCTCTCTTCCCCCCTCCCCCCCCCCGTCTCTCTCCTCTCTCTCTTTCACTTTCTCTCTCTCACTCACTCACTTTTTCCTCTCTTTCCTCTCTCTCCCCCCTCTTCCTCTCCTTCACTTTCTCTTCTCTCTCTCCTCTCGTCTCTTCTTTCTCTCATCCTCCCTTTCACTCACTTCTCCCTCTTCCCTCTCCCTTTCACTCATTCTTCCTCTTCTCTCTCTGTCCCTTTCACTCATTAACTGACTCACTCTCCTCTCCCTCCTTCCCCTCCCCCTCTCCCCTCCCCCCCCTCTCTCTCTCTCTCACTCAGTCTTCTCTCTCATCCCCCCCCTCTCTCTTCTCTCTCCTCTCTCTCTTTCTCCCTTTCACTCACTCTTCTCTCTCTCACTCACTCTTCTCTTCTCTTCTCTCTCATTCCCCCCTCTCTCTTCCTTTCCTCACTTTCTTTCTCTCCCCCCCCCCCCCCCCCTCTCTCTCTCTCTCCCTTTCACTCATTTTTTTTTCTCTCTCTCACTCACTCACTTTTTTTCTCTCTTCTCTCTCATCCCCCCTCTCTCTTCTCCTCACTTCTCTCTCTCTCTCCTCTCCTCTCCCCCCCTCCTCTCTCTTTCTCTCATCTTTCACCCTTTCACTCACTCTTCTCCCTCTTTCCCTCTCCCTTTCACTCATTCTCTCTCTCTTTCTCTTTCACCCTTTCACTCATTAACTGATTCACTCTCCTCTCCCTCCTTCCCTCCCCAACCTCCTCCCCTCCCCCCCCCCCTCTCTCTCTCTCTCTCTCTCTCTCTCTCTATATATATATATATATATATATATATATATATATATATATATATATATATATATATATATATATATATTACAGTAAGAATTATAAAAATAACACTACAGAAAGAGACGAATCTGTATCAGAGAATTCTCTCTCCTCTCTCTCCTTCCCCCTCTCTCTCTCTCTCTCTCACTCAGTCTTCTCTCCCCCCCCCCTCTTCTCTCTCCTCTCCTCCCCCCTCTCCTCTCTCTCTTTCTCCCTTTCACTCACTCTTCTCTCTCTCACTCACTCTTCTCTCTCTTTTGCTCTCATTCCCCCCTCTCTCTCTCCTTCCTCACTTTCTTTCTCTCTCTCCCCCCCCCCCGTCCTCCCCCCCCCCCCCGTCTCTCTCTCTCTCTCTCTCTCTCTTTCACTCATTTTTTTTCTCTCTCTCACTCACTCACCTTTTTTCTCTCTTTCTCTCTCATCCCCCTCTCTCCTCTCCTCACTTTCTCTCTCTCTCTCCTCTCGTCTCCCCCCCCCCTCTCTCTTTCTCTCATCTTTCTCCCTTTCACTCACTCTTCTCCCTCTTTCCCTCTCCCTTTCACTCATTCTCCTCTCTCTCTCTCTGTCCCTTTCACTCATTAACTGACTCACTCTCCTCTCCCTCCTTCCCTCCCCAACCTCCTCCCTCCCCCCTCCTCCCTCTCTCTCTCTCTTCTCTCTCTCTCTCTCTCTCTCTCTCTCTCTCTCTCTATATATATATATATATATATATATATATATATATATATATATATATATATATATATATATATATATATATATTACAGTAAGAATTATAAAATAACACTACAGAAAGAGACGAATCTGTTTCAGAAAATCTCTCTCTCTCTCTTCTCTCTCTCTCTCCCCCCTCTCTCTCTCTCTCACTCACTCAGTCTTCTCTCTCATCCCCCCCCCCCCTCTCTCTCTCCTCTCCTCTCTCTTTCTCCCTTTCACTCACTCTCTCTCTCTTCACTCACCTCCTCCCCTCCCTCTCTCTCCTCTCACTCACTTTCTCTCTCTTCTCTCCTCCCCCCCCCTCTCTCCTCTCTCTCCTCACTCCTCACTTTTTCTCTCTTTCTCTCTCATCCCACCTTTCCTTCCTCTTCCTCACTTTCTCCTCTCCTCTCCTCTCCTCTCCTATCCTTCCCTCCCCAACCTTCTCCCCCTCCCCCCCTTCTCTGCTTTCTCTCTCTCTCTCTCCTCTCTCTCTCTCTCTCTCTCTCTCTCTCTCTCTCTCTCTCTCTCTTCTCTCTCTCTCTCTCTCTCTTCTCTCTCTCTCTCTCTCTCTCTCTCATCTTCCTCCACCTACTCCCGCCTCAACAACAGGACTCCCACACCCGCATTTCACTTGCTTCTCAATTCCCGAGGTTAATTTTTGTAAGTTATTCCAGTGCTTGATTTTCTTTCCATTTTGAAACATACGATAATTTTCTTAATTTTCACTTTTTTCTCTGTTTCTGTCAATCAAGCGATGTTCACGAGATTACAAGGAGAAAAAATGTAGTAAATTGCAGGATATTATTCATAAAACAGTAGGATGTTGACAAATTAAGACTAGTT
>NW_020868646.1:551902-554402 GCF_003789085.1 Penaeus vannamei
TTCGATCTCCTTCTCCCTTTCTCTTCCTTTCTAAACCCTTCCGTCTTTACTCTCTTCCTCTCTCTTTCGTCTCTTTTTCTCTCCTCCCCTTCATTCTTCCAAGGATTCTTCCTTGTATCCCTTTCCTCCTCCTCTCCTTGTCATTCCCTCCCACACACCCCTTTTCTCCCTTTTCCTCATCTCCTTGTTCTCTTTCATCCCCTCATACCCCCTTATCATTCCCGTCTCTAACCACTCCTCTCATCCTCCTTCTCCTTCCCCCTTTATTCCTTCTACTTCTTTTGTCCCTTTTGCCTCATTCTCCATTCTGCTTCTCTCCCTTTTACCTCATTCTCCCTTCTGCCTCATTCTCCCTTCTACCTCTTTTCTCCCCCTGCATCATTCTCCCTTCTGTCTTTTTCCCTTCTGCCTCTCTCTCCCTCCTGTCTCATTCTCCCTTCTGTTTCCTTTCCTTCTGTCCATTTCTCCCTCACTTCCTCTTTTTCTCCCCTCTTGCCTCTTCTACCTTCTGCCTCATTCTTGCTTCCACCTTTTTCTCCCAACTGCATCTCCGCCCTCCTGTCTCCTTCTCCCTTCTGTCTCTTTCTCCTTTCTGCCTCATTCTCCATTTTACCTCTTTTACCCATCTACTCCCTCTCCCTCCCCTCTTTCTCCTCTACTTCTTTCCTCTCCTCCTGCCTCTTTCTCCCATCTACCCTCTCTCTCCCTTCCTACCCTTTCTCCCATCTCCCTCTCTCTCCCTCATGCCTCTTTCTTCCCATCTACCTCTCTCTCCCTCCTGCCTCTTCTCCCATCTGCCTCTCTCTCCCTCATGCCTCTTTCTCCCATCTACCTCTCTCTCCCTCATGCTCTTTCTCCTCTACTCTCTTCCTGCCTCTTTCTCCCATGCCCTCCCATCTACCTCTCTCTCCTCCTGCCTCTCTCTCTCCCATCTACCTCTCTCTCCCTCCTGCCTCTTTCTCCCATCTCTCTCTTCCCCTGCCTCTTTCTCCCATCTACCTCTCTCTCCCTCCGCCTCTTTCTCCCTCCCTTCTCCCATGCCTCTTTCTCCATCTACTCTCTCTCTCTCTCTGCCTCTCTTCTTCCCATCTACCTCTCTCTCCCTCCTGCCTCTTTCTCCCATCTACCTCTCTCTCTTTCCGCCTCTCTCTCCCATCTACCTCTCTCTCCCTCCTGCTCTTTCTCCCATCTTCTCCCCTCCTGCCTCTCTCTCCCATCTACCTCTCTCTCCCTCCTGTCTCTCCCTCTCCCTCTTCTCTCCCTCCTGCCTCTTTCTCCCATCTACCTCTCTCTCCCTCCTGCCTCTTTCTCCCTTCTTCTCCCACCCGCTTTTTCTGCCTTAAACAGGGGTCCTCTTGCCCAACCGCATTCACTTAGCGCTGATGAAACTCCTGGCTGCGTGGGATCGTTTTCTTTAAGGTCGGGGGAGCGTCGCGTGCCCTTGACTCGGCTCGAAACAGACAAGGGGAAGCGATGGGAGACTAATTCAAACGGATGGTGGTTCTTGGACGAAATGAAAGCGACTCGTATTATTGGGTGTTTTGGTTCCTTTTCGTTGAGCGTTTTGGTGGTGAGAGTATTGGGTTGTTTGTTTTTATTTTTATTCTTCTTTTTTTATCCTTATTTCTATCATTATTATTGATATTTGGATTGTAAGTATGATTATTATTATAAATACTGCTATTGCTCGTAGTATTTTTATTTCTACGATTTTCCTAACTGCAATTATCATCATTATTTATCTAATTACTTCTATTAGTATCATCGATAATATTTTCATTATTACATATCTTCATCAATAATGGTTTCAGGACACACCTATTTCCTCCTTTTCCTTAATCAAGCACCAGATATCACAGCTCACGCGAAGATCAAGGTACAGACAAACACTCCACAGAAGTCTATATATATCCTAAGCTATATCCTTCTCTCAAAAGCATTATACACGAAGGTCACTTTCTATTGCACAAAGCTAAAGGGGAGACTTCAATAAACTCTATACTGCCATCAAGCACCAGAGTACTTTAGCTTTACGGGACATCCGTAAAAGTGCTCGATATTGAAAACCTTTAGTAAGGGAAGGGGATCTGCAAAATTTGCATTCTTTATCGTGAATATTCTCTATTAGTGATTTTATTATTGTCACTTTTTTTTTTTTTATTTTTTTTTTTTTTTACCAGTTATGATAATGCTAATACAAATGACACAGAAAGTCAGAAAGTACTACTAACAGTGCCTGTACTACTTCTGTTAATAGAAGAGTGATATTTATTATGGTGATAATAACTCCGCTAAAAGGATTAATGATAATAATGATTACAACAGTATGCATCATTATTAATGATGCTATTGTGGTAATGATTAATATTGTTTTCAGGTATATAATTTGATACTGATAAGAATGATAATTAATTGTTGATATTGATGTAGATAATGATGTTTATAGTAATAACAAAAATGATAATGATAATGATAAAAATTATGATAAAAGCAATAATGT
>NW_020868646.1:556902-561902 GCF_003789085.1 Penaeus vannamei
CTCTCTCTCTCTCTCCTCTCTCTCTCACACACACATACCCTGTCTCACTCTCACACGCTCTCTCTCTCTCTCGCTTCCCTCTCCTCCCCCCCCTCTCTCTCTCTCTCTCTCTCTCATTCTCTCTCTCTCTATCTCTCTCTCTCTCTCTCTCTCTCTCTCTCTCTCTCTCTCTCTCTCTCTCTCCTTCTCTCTCTCTCTCTCTCTCTCTCTCTCACACACACACACACACACACACACACACCCTCTCTCACTCTCACACGCTCTCTCTCTCTCTCGCTCCCCTCTCCTCCCCCCTCTCTCACACACACACACACACACACACACACACACACACACACACACACACACACACACACACACACACACACACACACACACACACACACACACACACACACACACTCCCAAACCCACACACTCCCCCAAACACACACAAACGCACACACGGCAAAGCGATGAGTCGGCTTGAATTATATTTTGACAAACCCAAGAGTATTCTTTTCACAGAAACAATCTCAAACGAGAAAACTTTAACTGGCCCGAAGCATTCACACGTTATTGATGGTAATTGAGCCCGGAGTGGTTTTATGACCCCGGGCCGTTCGCGATGGCCGGAACCTCGTCGGATGAGAGCGGCAAAAATGAAGGATTTTTACATTTCACTTAATTGAAAAAATATATAGAGTGAGATATGGGGAGGAGGATGAGAGAGAGTGACGAAAGATAATGATAGATAGAAAGAGAGAGAGAGAGCGATGAAAGATAATGACAGACATAAGGAGAGGAGAGAGAGAGAGAGAGAGAGAGAGAGAGAAAGAGAGAGAGAGAGGGTATATCAATAGATAGATAGATGGAGAGAGAGAGAGAGACGTAGACATAGAGACAGACAGAGACAGATGGAGCAAGAGAAAGAAAGAGAGACTGGACAGAAAATGGAAGAAAGAGACAGAAAAGAGAGAGAGAAAAAATACTTAAATAAAGAAAAAGAAAAGAAGACAGAGAGAAAGCAACATGGAAACAGAGAGAGAGAAAGAAAGACAAAGATAAAGAGAGGAAACAAAAGAGACGGAGAAAGAGTACTTAATCTTTAAAAACTTGACTCCCACTCATAATAATTCCAAGAAACGCAAAATAGGTGGTGATAAATGAAACACGCTGCATTAATGAACACATAATATATTTGATATTAATTATAACATATCACTATTATCGGCACATTGTTATTTGGATTGAAACACCAATGTATATAATACGGCTCCTTTATACTGGTTGTCCACTGTGGTTTGTGGTCAGCGACTCTCAGCCCTAGATCATTGCGCAATTAAGCTCAAAATCGCCAAAAAACGGTTGCAATGTTCATGGTGCAGGAATGATTCATGAGTGCGGGTATGTGCTCTCGTTTCTAACTGGCCGTCCTAGATTACTCGCAAACCAGTGAAAATTCGGCAGATTTTTTTTTTTTATATACTTTTTTGTGTGTGTTTTTTTTCTCCTTTTTTTGACCGAACGACTATCAGTTCGGGCCATTATTTTCGTCTGTCTACACTATACTTTTTTTTTCTTCTTAAAAACAAGGATATTCTATAAATCCTTGAGACAGATAAAAGGACATTTCTTCTTCGTATAAAAAGATATATAAGGAAGCATAGGCCGTCGTTCAGTAAGGCTGAAAGTCGCAGAGCACGTTCACAGACACGGCTGTTGTGGTGATAGGCTTAGGCACATATTAGAGCAGAAGGGGGAGGGGTATAGGAAGGGGGTGTGGGGTGTAGAAAAGGTATGAGGGAATGAGAGCGGTAGAAAGAGGCGGGGGGGGGTGAAGAGGAGGAGGGAATCTGATTGTGGAAAACTTGGGGGTGGGGATTGGGTGGGTGGGGTACATGAAGAGAGGGGCGAGGGGGGGGTGGAGGGGAACGCACGCACTTATACCTAGACGCCTTCTGATGTGAGAGGGAGGGAGGGGGTGGGGGGTGGGGTAAAAGGAGGGAGGGGGCTTAGAAAACTTCAGCTGAATGCGGGAGGGGTGGAAGGGAATAGGGAAGGGGCGGAATGGGGGTGGGGGGGGATTTCTCACCGGTTGAGCGCTATTTGAGAGGCGAAGGAGGGAGAGGGAGGGTGTACCGCGTCTGAGTGGTCTATCTAAAGGGGTCTGGGGCACTTGGTAAGGGGTTGAGCGCCATTTGACTGTGGTGAAAAGGGGGGTAGAGTGAGGAGGGGGTGGGGGGGCATTTATCGGTTGAGCGCCATCTGAATGAGGGGGAGAGGGGGGAGGGGGAGGGATAATGAGGGGTAATGGGGGGGGGAGCATAAAATAGGGAGACGCCACTTAAGGGTGCTCAGGAAGAAACTTCAGAAAAGGGTTCTTAAAAAATCGATTTTTTTTTATTATTATTCCAGGCTATTTACATAGTTCTACTTGATTACATTTTTTATGTTTTTTTTTCGTTTTTTTTTATTACTGTTTTAGCAACCTTTCTGTAGCGTTAAGGTTTATACACATAATTTTTTTGTTTATTTTTATGACATCAAGTTACTGAACACAAACACATCAGGAGACCATTTCGTTGATAACTCAGGCGATACGTCAATCCTCACTGGACTACAGGACGTCGCTTTGTAGTTAGAGAACAGAAGACTATCAACATCTCTGGTCTTAATAGTCCATGTACAGGGGGGAGGGGTAAGGGGGGATCAGACCGGATTGTTATCATGATTTTTGGTTCGGGAAGAAAATAACATGGTTTCGTAGTTTCTTTGATGTTTATATATATAAAAGAAGAAATGAAATGTTTCCATTCTTAACAATTTTTTCTGGGTCATGCGAGTTCCGTCTGTCTCTTTCAGGGTAAACATAGATTTCGATAATACAGCATTATGATTGGGCTGAGTTTTATAGATACCAGCCCGCGACCTATCCCGATCTTTTGTTGTTAACCCTAAACCTTGTGGGGGAGAGAGAGAGCTATATCTAAAGAATAAACAAATAAAACATCGAATTCTTCCATCATGGGATCTGGGTTATAAACAGGCGGGGTGACTCTGGATACTGGAACTTCTAAAGCTATTGATACTGTTAGTATTAGTAGTGTTCTCATGTCCACGTCTCAACAGTTCCCATGATTAGTTAACTACCAGGACTACCTTGACACGTGGCCTTCTGTTCACGTCCTTGGGATACTACAGCTGTACTACAAGAACGAGGGCAGGGAAGGCACCCCGAGGTCTCCGAGCTTCCTTGTCTAGGCTTCACGAAACACCCAGAAGCCGCGGGGTATTTCTAAAAGGCCCCCAAGTCCTCGTGTCACTCCCTCGAGGTACCAGGAGGAACTACACCAGGTACCGAATGGTTACCCCGAAGGTTGAGGGATTTTTTGGGTTGATTTGTATATCATTCAGCTCTGATTATCGATCTATGTTTCCCTTTTGCTTCATACCAAGGACAAAAAGATCAAGATGAAAAATGGTGAAAAATCAAGAATTTCATGAAAAAGAGAATGAACGTTACGTGTATTCAAGGCCGTTCACACACGAATAAAATAAAAGAAAAGGCCTTGATATGAATAAAGTGAGTGCATTTCATTATGGGAAAAAATGCTATCAAACAAAGTTCACACAAGCACTGAGACAGACGAAATGAGCTGTTACCAATTCTTACAACCATAGAGTTCTTCTTCTTCATTACTTGTCTTTCGAGTCTCTACTCTTCTTCCTCAATTTGTGTCACTAATTTTCGGAATGTATTCACGCACAGGGGAATGAAATGGAAACTTCAGGACTGAGCAAATGCCCAAACTGATCTTGGAATGATCCGCTCTTGCTAATGATATCACAGACCGATGTCTATGGAATGTAAAAAGATAATAATAATAATAATAAAACATTGTCAGTTCAATGGACTATTGCCGATGATATGGGAAGATAAAGAAAATAAAATATAGTATGTCGACAATAGCATGTCGTTATTCGCACTGAGTTCTGGAAAAAAAATACAGCAGAAATAGTGAATCAGCTATATATAAATTCTAGCTTTTTATGCTAGTTATTTTTCTTATCCATTAATATGTTAATTTAATCATATTCTCACTGGGTTTCGATCGTTCGTCCGGGAGTTTCGTGTTTTATGAGTCCATAAAAATCTTAGTCACCAACAGGAAAGTCATCTCAGGGGAGGTAAGCCATTTTAATATATATGTTTTTTTTTTTTTTGGTATTTATTTAATAGATTTTCGTACCTTATTCACGATGAAAGCGATATTAATTCATGATAATGTTGCAAATATTAGCGAAGGAAATGTCAACAAATATCACACATAACACCGATGTATAGGTGGTTATTATAGAGGGGGTCACAGCGAAGAAGGGAGAGATAATGTATTTGTGGGTTTCGAACCATCATGTGAACGCGTTTGAGGAATCGAATCCCTTCCTTGTGGTATCCGAACCCTTTCGTCTTTGTTTATATCACGGACTTTATTACCACTGTTCGGGGAGAAAATGAAACACGATTCGCTGCCGTTCGAAACACCGAATAGAGAAGGGGGTTGGGGGGTGGGGAATATGGGGGGGGGATCCTGTGTCCGATTCCAACGGATATAAACAGAACGGCAGGACATGGAGAGCTATTTATAAAAAGGTTAGTCCTGCATGTTTTTTTTTTAAAGATCACCTTAGGGAAATAAACGATTGTAGTACACGAGTACGATGTAATCCTATATATGGAAGTACTTGAGTTGTTTTTCTTTTTTTTAGGGGGAAGGGGGTTGTGGAATTCTTTGTCTCGTATGTCAACGATGATGTGTTGAGCAGGATATGGTTTTCTCCTATCGTTAAATGGTGTATCTAGAATGATGGGTCAAGGTGATGATAAAGCGTCCTCAAGATCGATGGATATTTCAAGATTATCATAAAACTTGGATATAGAAAAATGGTTATATATATATTCCCTTTCATGAAGTTCATTTCTCTCTCTTTTTCTTTCTCTTTTTTTTACACTGTGTTGA
>NW_020868646.1:566902-569402 GCF_003789085.1 Penaeus vannamei
CTCCTCGAGGGCGGCGTGAGGGCGTCCGCCGACGATGTGGGCGCGGGCGAGGCGCTGGCGACACGTGGTGACGGCCCAGGCGTGCGTCCAGCCGTCCCTCGCCGGCGCCGAGCCCGTCCCGCGGCACAGCTCCAGCACCTGCGGGAGGAGGCGGCCGGGTGAGTCATCCGGTTCGGAGTCAGATAGCGCGCTTAATCCGCTTCGTCTGCGGCTGTGAGATCTGCGCTCTGTTGCCTGTCCCTTTTATGCTACGCTTTCTCTCCCATCAACTCCCTGTTTGCGCTTCTCATCTTCATTTAAAGTATTGACATTTATTATTATATATTTTGATCATTAATGCATTTACGCCTTCATCAGCTGATCTTGTCATATTATCTGCTTTAATTTTCCCTGTTTGGTCGTCATTCCCTTTATCTTATTTTGTTATTATTATTATTATTATTATATTATTATTCTTTTGTAACTCTAGCTCTTTTTATTCTTTAATCTTACATACATAATCTTTTTTTGTTCGTATATTTTTCCTTTATTTTTTTTCTCTCGTACAGGCGCAGCTAAATCTCTTTAGTTAAGCAATCCTTTATTTTCATTAATCCACTTTTCCTTCCTCATATGTTTAGTTTTTCTTATTTCCAGCGAAATGTGTTATTACCTTTTTTTAAAATTTAATCTTTATTTACTCAACTCTGGTAATGTTTACTTAAAATAAAACCATAATTATGAGACTGTAAACGCTAATACAATACATTTAAATATGTTGGTATTAAGAACACAAGAAATGTCTCTCTCTTTTCGTCTCTCATTCACTTACACTATCTATCCATCTATCTGTCTGTTCTACTTCTATCTAACTATTTGGTTATATCTTTGTTTATTTCTAAACAAAGGTAATGCTGCTGCTGGTGATAATGATGATAATAATTATAATAACAATAACATAACAACAATAAAAAAAAAATAATAATAACAATAATAACAATAATAGTAATAACAGTAATAGTGAGAATAATAGTAGTGAGTATAATAATAACTATATAGATAAAGGTGTAAAGAGTACATTAAGCCATTTCACATACTGCTGTTTCTTTTTACTATGTTATTCACAATCCTCTTTCCTCTTATGATAAACCATTTTCTTTTTCATTGCAATTTTTCTCTATTTACCCTTTCCTACAAAGATAACGATAATTACGAGATATGAATGGGGTGTAACTACTAGCTGCATTAAAGTGACAACTTCACTAATTTTCCTCTCCTCCTTTCTTATTCTCCTCTTTATCAATCTACTCTTTCTCTCCTACTTTGGTAAATGACCATAACAAACGCCTCTCACCTTCTACTACTCATACATGTTGTTATTTATGGCCGGATGCTTAAAGGAATTGTATAACGCAAATCATTTCTTTATACAATTTTCTTATGCTAGAATCTCCACTATTGTAGGCAGTCTTAAGGTTACTTTAAGACTTTCAGTTTCAAAAATACAATGATTTTATCCTCTTACGTTATTTTGGTACGCTAGTTATTTTTCATTTCTTCTTATTATTATTATTATTTTATTTATTTTATCTTTTATTTATTATTTTATTTTATTCTTTATTTATTTATTCATTTAGTATATTATATTATATTATCATTATCATTATATTTATTATATTATCATTATCATTATATTATCATTATATTATCATTATCATTATCATTATCATTATCATTATATTATCATTATCATTATCATTATCATTATTATTATTACATTATTATCATTATTATCATTATTATTATCGTTATTATTATTATTATTATTTGCGGTATTATTCCTTAGTAGAGGATTTTGTGCTTCAAAAGGTGGATTCCCTAATTTCTTTAAACATACGCCCATGAAACGTGGATCCCCCTCCCCCCACCCTCCCATACGCCACAACCTAGGCCCCTCTGGTAATGGAGGGCAGGAAAGTTGCCAACGAAACTGCGAGGTGAATTACGAAAGATTTAACGAATTCGATCATGAACTAATCAAATGCCGGGTAGCTGCCGTCTCCCTAATCCCCTGTCCTAAGTGTCAAAGAATAATCCAAGAATAAGAATCCACGTATATACTACAGGATAACAAATAATATAATAATTAATGATAATCCAAGTATATACAGAAAGATACGGTTTAGGAAAGATACGATGTCGCGCGCGTATGGCGAACGTAGGATCTATTTTACCGTAAAGGACTATATTTTTTTCCAGGGTGGGGGTAGGGGGTGGCAGCTATCCTTTAGGGGGGGGGGGGGGGTCAAAGGGATGGTAACCGTCTGTATTAGATATCATATTAATTTGTATGAAGTTATTAAAAATGTGTCCCTTTTATCACGCAGTTCCCTAGAAATATTTAGTCCCTCCCCTACCATCGGAACAACTTAGGGTGTGGGGAAGGGGTGTGGTGCCGTATATGGTGAGAGGTATCTGTCTTCTTTATCTTCTCTTTATCTCTTTTTCCACGTTTTCTCTT
>NW_020868646.1:579402-581902 GCF_003789085.1 Penaeus vannamei
TCTCTGTCTCTCTCTCTCTCTCTCTCCTCTCTCTCTCTCTCTCTCTCTCTCTCTCTCCTCTATCTATCTATCTATCTATCTATCTATCTCTATCTATCTATATATATATATATTATATATATATATATATATATATAATATATATATATAATGACTTCTACTAATATCAATAATAATGATACTAATATAATAATGATAGCCATAATTATCATATAATAGTATAAATGATAATGATAAAAATGACAAACTAATCCAAATGGTAATAATAATGGTACTGTTGGCAAGCCGAGAAAAAGAGAAAAGAAAGGACAATAGCAAAAAAAAAAAAAAAAAAAAAAAAAAAAAGAAAAGAAAGAAAAAAAAAAGGCTATCTTTTATAATAAGCGAGCTTTAAGCACACATAAAAAACAACATCATTATCACCTTTTGACATGCCTTTGTCTTATAGATAATTATCGCTTAATAAATCTCATAGCACATATTTCCATAATCCTTATTAATAGATTAGACTTATACATTTATTAGTATAATCACCATGTTGTACCGTATTAAAATTCAGATACTAAGCACCGTAGCATAAATAACTCAATCATTTATATTAAACCATAAGATTAGGTTTATAACAACATCTTCATTCCAGAACATATAATGATTATCTATGATATGATAATAGATGACATGAGACAATATATAGTGTTACTCTTGCGCATCATGTATATCTATTATCTATCTATATTAGGTGTAAAGATATATTCTCTTATGGCTGATGTACAATTCGATAAGGAAATGAATATAGATTGATATTCTTGTTTCATTTTATTGTCACGGATATTTTGAGTTAGCAATGAAAATAATCTTGATGAACTGATTGCCTCTCCTCCTTCTCTCTCTCTCCTTCCTTCTCTCTCTCTCTCTCTCTCTCTCTCGTCTCTCTCTCTCCTCTCTCTCTCTCTCTCGTCTCTCTCTCTCTCCTCTCTCCTCCTCCCTCTCCCTCTCTCTTCCCTCTCCTCTCCCTCTCTCTCTCTTCTCTCCTCTCTCTCTCTCTCATCTCTCTCTTCTCTCTCTCTCTCTCTCTCTCCTCTTTCTTTCTTCTTTCTCTCTCTCCCTCTCTCTCTATATATCTATCTATCTATCTATCTATCTATCTATCTATCTATTATCTATCTATATCTATCTATCTATCTATTCTCTGTCTGTCTGTCTGTCTGTCTGTCTGTCTGTCTGTCTGTCTGTCCTCTCTTCTGTCTCTCCTCTCTCTCTTCTCTCTTCTCTCTCTCCTCTCTCTCTTCTCCTCTCTCTCTTCTCTCTCTCTCTCTCTCTCTCTCTCTCTCGTCTCTCATCTCTCTCTCTCTCTCTCTTCCTCCTGAAAGCTCATTGGTTCGCTAAAATGATTTGAATTCCACCCTTGCGGTCAGCCATTAGTATAATTTCTCCAGTCAACCATCTTTTTTCCAGCGGCCTCTTTCTTTCTTCCTTTTTCCAAGGTTTAAATAGAAATCTTCTGTTAATTAGTCTTATTCTGGAGGACAGATCTGGCGCTCTTAATTTCTCTGTCTGTCTTCTGTCTATCTGTCTGGGTCTGTCTGTCTGTCTGTCTGTCTTGTCTCTCCTCTCTCTCTCTCTCTCTCCATCCTCTCTCTCTCTTTCTCCATCCTCTCTCTCTCTCTCTCTCTCTCTCTCTCTCTCTCTCTTCGTCTCTTGCTTTCTCCTCTCTCACTCTCTCTCTTTCTTGTCTTTGTCTCTGGTCTCTGTCTCTGTCTCTGTCTCTGTCTCTCCTCTGTCTCTCTCTCTCTCTCTCTCTCTCTCTCTCCTTCCGCCTCGCCTCTCTCTCCTCTTCTCCTGCTCTCTCCTCTCTCTTCTCTCCTCCCCCCCCCGCCCGCCCTGCATCCCCGCCCCCCTACCCCCACCGGCCCGCCCTTTCCCGCCCCCCCGCCCGCCCCCCCTTTTTTACTTTTCCCCGCCCCCCCACCCTTTTTTTATTTATTTTCCCCCTTGCCCCCCCCCCCGCCCCCCCCCCCCCCCCTTCCCCGCCCCCCGCCCCCCCCCTTTCCCCCCCCCCGCCCCCTTCCCTCCCCCCCCGCCCCCCCGCCCCGCCCCTTTTTTTTGCCCCCCCTTTCGCCCGTTCCCCCCTCCGCCCCCCCACACCTTTTTTTTTTTTATTTCCTCCCCGCCCCCCCCTCCCCCGCCCCCGCCACCCGCGCCCGCCTCCCCCACTCTCCTCCTCAGTTCTTTCTTCCTCTCTTTCTCCTTTCTCTTTCTCTCTCATCTCTCCTCTCTATCTCCCTCTCTCACTTCCTCTCTCTCTCTCTCTCTTCTCTCTCTCCTCTCTCTCTCCTCTCTCCATCTCCTCTCATCTCATCTCTGACTCCTCCTCTCTCTGCTCTCTCTTCTATGCAAAGGAAATTCCCGCTGGGATGATTTCAAACGATAGCATTTTCCTCTGACAGAAGAAAGGTTTCCTCATCCAATTCTAAAGATTAATAAAAAGAAGAAAAGATAC
>NW_020868646.1:584402-593801 GCF_003789085.1 Penaeus vannamei
TCTCTCTCTCTCTCTCTCTCTCTCTCTCTCTCTCTCTCTCTCTCTCTCTCTCTCTCTCTCTCTCTCTCTCTCTCTCTCTCTCTCTCTCTCTCCTCTCCTCTCCTCCCTCTCCCTCCCTATCCCCCACTCTCTCTCTCCCTTATCCCCCACTCGCTCTCTCTCTACCCCCCACTCTCTTCTTCTTCTCTCTCTCTCTCTCTGTCTCCCTGGCTCACAAAAGAATTCCGAAACTTTAGCCAGAGGATCCGATGCCATAATGCGGGATCGGAGAGCCTAATCGACATGATCAAGGAAGACCCAAGTCCCTTAATCGCGTCGCGCTTAAAAACAGATTCAACAAAGCCGCCGCAAGTTGGTCGTGAGCAAAATGAAAGAAACACCTTTTGGGGGAAGAAAAGGAAACCCTCCGAGGAAGATCAGGATTCCTTTTTTTTATCCTTCCCTCCTCCTCCTCCCCTTCCTTACCCGTCTTCTGGACTTCTACCTGATTACCACTTCCCTCCCCGTCTTCCTCTTTTATCTACTTCCTCTTATTTCCCCTCCTCTGTCTCCTCCCCCTGCACCGTCTTCCCCTCCCTCCTCCTGCCCTTCCTTACCCATCTTCTTGAGTTCTCCCTTCATCTACCACTCTACTCATTTCCTTCACTTCACTATCTCCGACCTCTCCTTCCCTCCCTCTCCTCCTCTTCGTCTCTTCTCTACATCTCCTATTTCCCCTCCTCGTCTCCTCCCCCTGCACCGTCCTCCCCCCCTCCTCCTCCCCTTCCTTACCCATTTTGACTTCTCCCTTCATCTACCACTCTACTCACTTCCTTCACTTCCCTTATCTCCTTCCCTCCCGCGTCTTCTCTTCTCCCTCCCATCTACTTCCTCCTATTTCCCCTCCTCCTCCCCCCCCCGCACCGTCCGCCTCCACCCATTCAACCTCCAGCGCCTTCGTCAGAGAGGTCCCCTTGGAACCCTAGCGTGCTGGAGTGCCATGCTATGTGACACACCGACGGTTATGTGTGATGAACTGCCCGCCACGACGAGGCTGTAATGCGAGGTTCACACAGGTTACAGACGACGTGGAGACCCGCATAAACACACTGTAACCGGCAGGGGGTGGGGACAGGGGAGGGCTGGAGGAGGGGTCGGGGATAGGGGAGGGTGAGGAGGGGTCAGGGGATAGGGGAGGGGAAGGAGGAGGGGTCGGGATAGGGGGAGGAGGAGGGGTCAGGGGAAGGGGAGGAGGAGGGGGTCAGGGAGAGGGGTGAAGGGGGTCAGGAGAGGGGTTAGGGGAGGACGGGAGGAGGAGGAGGATCAGGAGAGGGGAAGGATAGGAGGAAGGTCACGGGACAGGGGGGGTGAGGGAAGGCAGGGGGTAGGGTATGAGTCTGTTTTGCAACCGCTGATCTCTGGCGCCGTTGAGGTGTTATCGTGGCGAGAGACAGACTTTGCGTGGGGCTGGGAAATAGTGGAAAGGGGGAGGGGAGGAAAGGAAAAAAGAATGTAGGGGGAGGGGAAGGAAGGAAATAAAAGGAGGTAGGGGGGAGGGAAGGAAAAGAGGTGTAAAGGAGGGGGGGGGAGGGGGAAAGGGAAAAAGGGGACGAAAGGGGACGGGGAGGAAAGGAAATAAAAGAAGGTAAGCGTAGAAAGGAAAGGTAAGGGTGGGGGGAAGGAAAGGAAATAAAAAAAAGGTAAGGGGGGATGAAGGAAAGGAAATAAAAGAAGGTAGGGAAGGAGGTGGAAAAAGTGCAATAACTAAAAGGGGATGTAAAATAAAGTAAGTGTGAAAGGAGAGACTAAGATGGGCTGACAGACTGACAGATAAATGTATAGATAAATAGATTAACAGACAGACAGCCAGACATAAATAAGCAGAGAAACAAAGAAATAGATAGACAGGCAGAAAGGCAGATCGACTGACTAACAGATAGACAGATAAAAATAGAAAAAATAAAACGAAAGAAACAGAGATAAAAGAGAGACAGAAGAGGAATTAACAAAAATAATCTAATACCAAATAAAGGAAACAGCGATAACGAGAAGAAACTATGGATAATATACGACGTAATAAGCATAACAGCAAAATATATATACCCAAGACGCACATATATCATTATCACTGTCGATATATTCATTTTTTTTCTAGGAACAAACATTGGATATTATGGTGATTTTCTTAATATTATGCTGCATTATGCTTTATATCAAAATGTCATGCAGAAAATCCACCAAGACATAATTCATTCCTGCAAAACGTGTTTCATATGTTAATGCCTTTCATGAAGGAATACGAGACAAAAAAAGATAGAAAAAGAAAGAAGAAAATAAACCCATATATATATATATATAATATATATATATATATATATATATATATATATATATATATATATATATATTATATATATATATATATATATATACACACACACACACGCACACACAAAGTACATACTGGTAGGAAAACCTGTCCATCTTAGTCACACGTACCGGACGTCATGCCTAATGTATGTCACTTAAGCCTCCTTCATAGGCCTAGGCTTGCTCGCCCTCTTCCTTTCTACCCTCGCACTCTTCCCCCTGCTTTATTTTTTCCCTTCTTTTCTTGTTTTCATTATAGAAAATTATAACTTTTTCTCGAACTTTATATTTCTTTATAACTTTTTTTTCCCTTTTCCTCTCCCTTCTCCCTCTCTTATTATTAATGTTACTCTCCCCTTATACTCTTTCACCACCATCACCTCCTCCTCTTTTCCTTCTCCTCTCCCCTCCCTCCACCCCTTCCTCCGCTTCCTCTTCCTCCTCATCCTCCCCTCTCCTTGTGCTCCTCCTCCTCCCCCTCATTCTCCTCATCCTCCTAATCATTCCTCTCCACTACTTCCTCTCTCCTCACTTCCACCTCCCTCTTCACCTCTTCTCCTCCTCTATCCCTATTCCTCCCTCCTCATCTCCTCTCCTCCTCCTCCTCCTCCTCCTCCCTCCTACCATCGCCTCCTCCTCCTTCTTCACCTCCTCCATCCGCTCTTCTTCTCCCTCTCCTCTCTTTCTCCCCCCCTCCACCTCCCCCTCCTCCTCCTCCTTACCGTTCCCTCCTCCCCCTCCCTCTTCACCTCCTCCTCCTCCCCCCTTCCCCTCCTCCTCCCGCTCCATCCTCACCGTTCCTCCTCCCCCCCCCTCCTCACCTCCTCCTGCCCCTCCCTCTTCCACTTCCCCTCCTCCCTCTTTCTCCCTCTCTTTCCCCCCCCCCTCCTCCACCTCCCCCTCCTCCCCCAGCCGCCATTACCACCAAGACCTCCTCTCCCTCGGCCGCACTTGGACGCCAATCAAATCTCCTCCTCGTGTGTTCCAGTGTGAGGAATGACCCTCGAAGTAGCCAAGGAGGAGAGGGGAGAAGGGGAGAAAGAGGGGAAAATATGGGGAGATGGGAGAGGGATGAGGGGGAAGAGGGAGAAGGGAGAATGTGAAGGAGGATGGGAAAAGATGGGTGAATATGGGAGGATAGGAGAAGGATGAGGGAGGAAGGGGGAGAATGGGGAGGAGGAGGGAGAAAGAGGGGAGGATGCGAGAAGGATGAGGGGAAGAAGGGGAGGATGGGAGCAGGATGAAGGGAAGAAGGGGAGAAAGAGGGAAGAAGGCGGAGGAGGATGGGAGAAGGATGAGGGGAGGAAGGGGAGGATGGGAGAAGGATGAGGGGGAAAGAGAGAGAATGTGGAGGAAGATGGGATAAGGATGAGGGTGGAAGGGGAGAAAGAGTGGAGAATGTGGAGGGAGAAAGAGGGGAGAATATGGAGGAGGAAGGAGAAAGAAAGGAAAAATATGTAAATATTGGGAGAAAGTCGAGAATATGGGGAAGAGAGAAAGGAAAAAAATGAATGTGGGAGAAAGGAGGAAGAATAAGGGAAGGGAGAGAAAAGAACGGGTGGAGGATGGGGAGAAAGAGGGGAAAATTATAATGAAAAAAACGGAAGAATTTTGAAAAAAATAGAGAAGGGTGAGTGGAAGAAGAAAAAAATAGAAAGCAAAATAAGGGAAGATTAGAAAGTAAGGAAGAGGTGGATGGAGAGACGAAGATAGAAGAGAATAGGAGATGATAAGAATATGATAATGAGGGAGAGAGAGGAGGAAGAGGGATGAGAGTGCGAATGAGGAATAAGGAAGGGTACGAACTCTCTGGGGACGTTGAAGGTGATAGCGACAGACAGATAGATAAATTGGTAAAAAGAGATCGATAGGTAGATAGGTAAATAGATAAATAGATAGATAGATAGATAGATAGATAGATAGATAGATAGATAAATCAATAGATAGAGATAGGCAATAGATAGATAGATAGATAGATAATAGATAGATAGATAGATAGATAGATAAATAGATAGATAGATAGATAGTAAAATAGATAGATAGATAAATAGATAGACAGATAGATAGATAAATAGATAAATAGATAGGTAGATAGGTAGATAGGTAGATAGATAGATAGATAGATAGATAGATAGATAGATAGATAGTAGACAGATAAATAGATAGATATATAGATATATAAATAGATAGATTAGATAGAATATATAAAATAGATAGAAGATAAATAGATAGATAGATAGATAGATAAATAGATAGATAAATAGATAGTAAATAGATAGATAGATAGACAGATAGAAAGAGAGAGGGGGAGAGTGAGAGATAAACAGAGAGAATAGAGAGAGGATGAAAGACAAATAACTGACACGGAATTAAAAAATACGAGAACAGAAAAGAGATAGGTAGATAGATATTACGCACACACACACAACACCACACACACACACACACACACACAACACACACACACACACACACACACACACCACACACACACACACACACCACACACACACACACACACACACATGGATAGCTAGCTAGCTGATAGCTAGCTTATGATAGATAGAAGAGAGATGGGACGAGAGAAGAGAGTGAGAGAGAGAGAGAGAGAGATGAGAGAGAGAGAGAGAGAGAGAGAGAGAGAGAGAGAGAGAGAGAGAGGAGAGAGAGAAGAGAGAGAGAGAGAGAGAGAGAGAGAGAGAGAGAGAGAGAGAGAGAGAGAGAGAGAGAGAGAGAGAGAGAGAGAGAGAGAGAGAGAGAGAGAGAGAGAGAGAGAGAGAGAGAGAGATGACTGAGGTCGTGTTTGGACGGTCATCCCCCTCTCCCTCTCCCTCTCCCTGAGGACGTCTCGAGTTTGCTATTACTATTGACTGCTACCTGAATATTCTTCCTCCTCCTCCTCCGTCTCCTCTTTTCCCCCCTCTCTCTTCTTTTCATTTTCTTCCTCCTCTCTTCTTTTTTCTTTCTTTTTCCCTTTTCTTCCTTCTTTTTTCCTCCTCCTCCTCCTTCCTTCCTCCTCCTCTCTTCCTCTCCCTCCTTCTTCTTTTTCTTCTTCTACTTCTCCTTTCCTTCTTCTTTTCCTCCTTCTCCTCCTCCCACTTCCTCTTCCTCCTCCTCCCTCCATCTCTCCTTTTCCTCGTCCTCTTCCTTCTTCTTCATCTTCCTTATCTTCTCCTCCTCCTCTCTCTCCCTTATCCTCTTCCCCCCCCTCCTTCTCCTCCTTCTCTCCCTTCTTTTTTTGCTTTTCCTCCTCCTCCTCCTCTTCCTCCTGCTACACCATATCCTCACTTCCCTTTAATCCTCATCATAATTCTTTCCCTTTTCCTCCTCTCTCTCTTTATCCTATCTTATGTATATATTTCTGTGTGTATTCTTATATCCCATTCTTATATCTTATTTTCTACCTTTTTCTTCTATTTCCTATCACCTCCATATAAATTGAATCTTACCCTTGAGCGCTCGCCATCTCCCATACCTCGATATAACGGCCACCAACTGGTCCCCCAAATCCGGCCAGCGCTGCGTCTTTCAGAGCAACAAGTCCACCACTCTCGCCGGGTCTTTTTGTGTGAAACTTTGAGAACTCCCAAGTCCCTTCTGCCCTTCACTATCTATTTATGGTGAAGTGCGGAGCTCCCGTTCTGCGCCATCGATATATATTTATATATTTTTTTTAGATGGTGGTGGTGATTGTTTTTTCTTTTCTAATCTGTCTGTCTCTGTCTCTGTCTCTGTCTCTGTCTGTCTGGCCTGTCTCTGTCTCTGTCTCTGTCTCTGTCTCTGTTCTGTCTCTGTCTCTCTCTCTTCTCTGTCTCTGTCTCTCTCTCTCTCTCTTTCTTTTCTCTCACTCTCTCTCTCTCTCTTTTTTTTTTTTTTTAATCTAGGCTTGTGGTTGTTGTGTTTCTTTTTGTTTTCTTTTCTGTCTGTCTCTCTCTTTTCTTTTCTTTTCTCTCTCTCTCTCTCTCTCTTTTTCTTTTTAATCTGTAGGCTTGTGTGTTTCATAATCTTCTTTTAGTCTTTTCTCTTTTTCTTTTCTTTTGCTTTGCATTTTATCGTAAAAAATACTCTTTTTCTTTTGCAAACTGCACATGCCAGTAACGCCATTTTTTTACGGGCAAAGCGCTGTGATTTGTAACAGCCATCTCTTATTCTGATGTATTGTACGCATAACCCGCTTACAGGCTTACATGAGTACGTGTAGTACGGTTTTACAGTGCAGTTTTTCTTTCTTTCTTTCTTTCTCTTTGTGTTTGTAAAAAAAAAAAAAAAAAAAAAAAAAAAAAAAAAAAAAAAAAAAAAAAAAAAAAAAAAAAAAAAAAAAAAAAAAAAAAAAAAAAAAAAAGGGTAAATGGAATATTCTACAATGAAGCCGTATTTACCAGTACTCCGAAAACGAGACCATTGAACACGGGAAATATACCAGAAACTTTTTTTTTTTTTTTTTTTTTGGATTATCGTGTCAGAAATGGAACAATAAAAACGAGAAATACACAAGATTTTACTATTTTTTTATTTATTTTCTTGGAATATTGTGTCAGAAACGGAGCAATAAAAACGAGAAATACGCAAGATTTTACTATTTTTTATTTATCTTCTTGGAATACGTGTCAGAAACGGAATCCAAAAACGAGAAATAGACTATTTTATCATTTTTTATTTTTTTTTTTTTTGTTGGAATACCGTATCAGAAACGAAACAACAGAAAACGGGAAACCACACCAAAGAAAACTTTTATTCATTTTCTTCATTTTTCTTGGAATACCATACCCGAGACGCAACAATAGATGGACACGACCACCGCTTGCATTCTTTTACGTCCGGGCGTGTAATCCTGCATTATTGAGGGCGTCTAATCTATACATACAAGGACAGAACGTGTGGCCATGCGGCGTTCCTTTCGCGTGCGCGTGTCGGAAATCATTCATGTGGTGGATAGGAAGCATAGCTAACGAGACATGGTAAATCGTGTGAATTATTCTTAAATATTTATTGTCTACAATTTTCCTCAGTTAAGATTATTTTGTTCTACATATTTCATTCGAGTTGGACTGTGGCTTTGGCGATGGTGGGAGAACGGGAGGAGGGGAAGGGGGAGAGAGGCGTGGTTGAATGTGTCGTGCGTGCGATGTTGTGTGTGGTGTGTGTGTGTGTGTGTGTGTGTGTGTGCCCTGTGTGTGTGTGTGGTGTGTGTGTGTTGTGTGGTGTGTGTGTGTGTGTGGTGCTGTGTATGTGTGTATTTCCGTGTGTGTGTGTGTTTGCACGCATACATTTATATACATTCCCTTTCGATCGTGTACATGTATGTGCGCGTTTCTACCTGCGTGCATGTAAACCATCCATTGTTCCAAAATAGCAATACACCCATAAGTTAATAAAGCATAAAACTCCATCATCTAAATAAAGATGTTCTTCTAAACCCACCTTCCATGAGCTATGTTAAGGGAGGAGAAGGGGAGAAGAGGAGGGGATGGAAGAGGAGAGGAGGAAAAGAAAGGGAGGATAGAAGAGGGAGAGGAAAGAGAGGAAAGAGAGAGGAGAGGAGGAGAGAGAGAGAGAGAGAGAGAGAGAGAGAGAGAGAGACGAGAGAGAGAGAGATGGGGAATGGATAAAAAGGCAAGGGAAGAGCATGGCATGAAAATAGAGAGGAGAGAAGAGGAGGGAAGAGCAGAGAAGAGAGAGTAGAGAGAAGAGAAGGAGAGACGAAGACGAGAGAGAGAGAGAGAGAGAGAGAGAGAGAGAGAGAGAGAGAGAGAGAGAGAGAAAGAATGAGGAAGAGAAAGAGAGAGAGAGAGAGAGAGAGACAGAGAAGAAAGGAGAGAAGAAGACCGAGGCGACAAATACAGACCAGACAGAAGGCAGACAGACAAACAGAGAGAAAGAGGACAGAGAGAGAAAGGGCGAAGAAGGAAGAGGAGCGTGACAAAGAGACATATTAAGAACGTGGCTCGCGATCGTGAGACTCAATATCCCTTTACTGTATTCATCGCTTGTGTGTGTGCCGCGGGGGGGGGGGGGACTTCCATTGTTATCTTTTCCTACTGAAGTCATCGTTATTATTCTCTTTCTCTCTTTCTTCGTCTCACAGTTTTCAAATATCTATTTTTTCTCTATTCGTTTTCTCTTTGCCTTTCTTCTTAAATTTCTTCATCTTCCTTTTTTCACTCCTCTTATTTCTCTTTTTTCAAACCCTCTTCCCTATACCCTTTTCCTCTCTATCTTTTCTTCCCTTTTCCATTTCCATATGTTTCTGCGCTATTTTATTCCGTTTTTCTCCCTTTTCTTCTCCTTCCCCCTTCTGACCCCTTCTCTCCTTCTTCTATCTCCTTTTCCCTCGCTCTCCTTTCCCCTTATTCATTACACTGATTAAAAAAAAAAAAAACATCTAGGAGGAGAGAGAATAGAAATGAACTAGAGTTTTCAAGTAATTAATGGCCTTCCTTAGATCAAGAAAATTATGAGTTGAGAAATTTTACATAATCATATATAATAATATAATATATATAATATATAAATATATATATATATATTATATATATATATACATATATATAATATAATATAATATATTATATATATATATTAATATAATACTATATATATATATTACACACACACACCACACACATATATATATATATATATATATATATATATATATATAGATATATATATATATATAATATAAATTTATTTAATAGCATTAAGTGTAATTAGTACTAGATAACAAAAGGAAAGTAATGTGTCTCATACATTTGTATTGATGGCAAGGTTTACGTTGATAAGATTACCGATGTTACAGTATCATAGTTGATGCTAACATTTTTGTGATATCCTTTTACCATTTCTATTATCATTTCCACTGTGATACGACAATGACACTTGTCACTGTTGATATTTCTCATTTATTGAACCTCTTTGTCGCTACTAATATCATTTGTGTTACCTCTGTCGCTAGTATTCCTACTACTCACTTTTGTTTTTTTTTATGGTTATTATAAGGGTTATTACATCACTACGTTTCTTTTGTTTGTTTTGTATAATTTATTTCTT
>NW_020868646.1:613823-623823 GCF_003789085.1 Penaeus vannamei
ATTCTTTGCTTCTCATATTACTAACCTAACCACATGATTATGGAAGGAATAACAAAATTGTGAAAAGGCACATAAACACCTACCTCAAAAAAAGAAAAAAAAAAGAAAAATCAAACGCTCCAATTCCTCCATACACCTTTACAATATAAACAAGAAAAGAGACAGAAACAAGAGCAGATAGATAGAAGAGCAGGTAAGTATTTAAAAGATGCAAACAGAAATTCATGCATAAAAATCGACTTCTCTCGTCTCCGTCGGGGCTCGAATCCGAGTCTGTCGCGTAAGAGGCACATGTGCTAACCAGTACACCACGGAGATTTCTGCTTTATAATGGAATTTTCTATTATTAAAATTTAGCATATATATATATATATATATATATATATATATATATATATATATATATATATATATATATATATATATATATATATATATATATATATATATATATATATACCACATATATATATATATACACATACACACATACACACACACACACCATATATATATATATATATCATCACCGAAATAAATCTAATCCTAATGAATTATGATAAAGTTGCCAACCTCTTCTTGGATCTTTCAAGAACCTGTTTTCGTAAAATATTAAGCAATCTACCAACGTTCCAAAAATAAGAAACAGTTTTGTATGTTTATTATTAGGACTCTCTCTCTCTCTCTCTCTCTCTCTCTCTCTCTCTCTCTCTCTCTCTCTCTCTCTCTCTCTCTCTCTCTCTCTCTCTCCTCCTTTCCACTCATTTGCCCTCTATCTATCATATCACTACTCATCACAGACTTCCTAATCATCAATATCATTAGAATACGTATTTCATAAATACCAATAAGACATATAGTTTACTTACTCTCTCGATTGTGAGTCTACATTTATTTATCGAAATTGGGGGTTCCAGGAGTCAGCAGTATTATAATATAAAAGAGACACAGTTATATGTATAGAAACGTGCTGGACGCCTTCGCTATTTTCATCTACATCATATATTAATGTCGAAATATTTTTTTCCCTAAAATATCAGTGTTCCGTTAACTAAGACATACTTTCCATAGAAGTTTACCCTAAACACATCAAAATAGGAATGAAAGCAAAAATTCCGTGTTCAGATAAAGCAAAATTACTCTCCTTAATTTATCGGTTTATAAAGTAGATAATAGAAAAAAATGGAGCTACTTTCCTTGTGTCTCGTAAAACCTTTTCTCATCATTGTGCTTTATAGGATAAGCTGCCTGGTAGTTCTGGTTCCGTGTATTTCCGAGTCTGTTATTTTTCTTTGCATTTCCCCGAGAGAGAGGAAGAACATAATCAGGTCTTCCATTCTGAACATTTAGAATAATGTTGGCGATACCAACTGTATTCTCTCGCTCTCTTGGACTCTCCCTTTCCCTCTCCTCCCGCTCCCTCCTCTTTATTATTATTATTTATTTGTTATTATTATTTATTTACTATTATTATTTATTTATTATTATTTATTTATTTATTCATTATTATTAATTTTTTTTTTTACTAAAGATATCGAATACAACGCACAGGTAAAAACGTCACGTCTACTAGTCTCAAATACCGTGCCCCCCCCCTTTTCCCCTACTCCCCTCCTTCGTCTCTCCACCTCCTGCGAGTGATTGGCTGAGTGAACACCCACACGACAAACACGCCGCAGGCTCAGAAGGGACTCCCTCGTCAGGCAGGTCCTCGTTAGTGCGAAGAATGGAGAGGTGGATGAGCTTGGACTTGTCAGCAGAGATAGGTTTTTGTATTCTATTTTAGGATGATAATGGTGTCATTGTGTGTCGTTAGACAGTGTTCCCGCTTATTATTTAAAGTTGATAATGGCAACTGAACAAGACGTCTTAGTCTGTAAGACCGTGGCTCCCAACCTTTATCAACATACAAAAAATCATGCGACTGCCATCTTTTCAGATTCAGTTATTACAAGGAATGAATAGAGTAATGATGTCAGTAGTTATAGGACAAGAATACTTTATGGATTCCAAATTATTGACATGTGAGATAATCATATGAACTGTGAGATCAATTTAATTCTAATTCGACGACATAATTTTCATACTGCTCCAAGGGCCCAGAAAGTACCCCTGGCCGTGTTCAGTTTCGGAGCCCAATGGGAAAATTCGCCGAAAAAGTTCTTTATCAACATTTGCAGTATAATTATCACTCACACTTGGTCCCTTAGCATCAGCTGTTTCAAAGGTACACGGCAACCAAAGATACGGGATAGCCAAAGTTGCATGACAAGTAAATATTGCATGGATGCCAAAGATTCACCATAACCAAAGCTGCACACTGCCCGAAGTTGCATGGTGTCCAAAGATACGCGGTGGCCAAACCTGCATCATGGCCAAAGGTCTGCCATGTCCACGGAACAGTCTAAGCTGAGTTCCTCTTATTTCGCGCGGCCTCTCGCCGAGCACACGGTTGATCTTTGACAAAGGAATTTCAATTTGAATTCCTAGTTTTATTGTGTTACTGATGAGGAACAGATGAGCTGACCTTTAAATAAACAAGCAATTATCACACACATGTTGATAGGTAGGTAGGTAAATATTCAGAAACATGCATACATATATAGGTAAATTTATGCATACATACTCACAGACATACATACATATATACACAAAGATATACATATATATATATATATATACATATATACATATAGATATACATATATGCATAAGATATATATACATACAAAGATTTGTATATATACATATATTCCTTTCACTTTCCCCTATACAATAAAATAATTTTAATGATCAATGGAAACCTTTAAAAAACAGTTGAAACAAATCAAGCCTTTGGGAAAAAGCATTAAAATTGTGAGCTAAGATTGATAAAACCATAATTCTTTACTCAAAGTTCGACTCGTTCATATCACGAGCTGATTTTATTTAAAAAGCATACACTGATAATCGTCAAAGTAGATGAAATCAGTAGACGGTATTTTTTTTTTTTTTTTTTTTCAAGAATTTCTCATTATAATGCTTAGGCCACAGATTTTTTTTTGAATAGCGGGCAAGTCTGGTGATAATGAAGGAAATCCCAGCTTCCAAAGATCAGAAGTAAAGGAATGTATCAGTTCCAACCCACCTGGAGGAAGTAAAATGCTGTTTTACTAAAAGACAGACAAAGAATTCTTTCAACCAGAATTTGTCATTTTGGAAATCAATATCAAATATGTCCACGATGGACAATAGACATGACATAAAAACATGAAAGCAAGGTATTTCCGCCAAATATATTTAATTTTCATTTTGAGGACGGGAAAAACTATACCATACACAATGAATCATACACAAATTGATTTGTATTTATCTCTGACGGGCCAGCTATTCAAAAAAAAAAAAAAAAAAAAAAAAAAGAAAGAAGAAAGAAAGAAAGAAAAAAAATGCTGTGGCCTGTAGTTAGAGAGAAGGATAATGAAAGGTTTTCGAAGGGCCCAAGAAAAGGGGGATTTAAACAGACTGGTAACTTCATTGGAATATTTTAAGATTGGACATATTTCAGTGCAATGATAGGCATACAATAATGTTTAATACATTTTACTCTTTTGTTGAAAGCATACGCATGCGCGAGCACACTCACATACACATAGACGTTTAACATTACCTACATAAGTGTAATATAACGGTTCTCGTAGGAAGTAATATATAATTCTATTAAATATTACATGTTTCCGTGGTGCAGATGTTAGCACGGTCGCCTCCTACGCGACAGACTCGGGTTCAATCCCCGACGGATACTACACCCAGATAGTTTTATGCAGGAATATCTGCTTGCATCTCTATCCGCTTACCTACCCTTCCATATATCTTTCTACTTTTGTTTTCTGTCTCTTTTCTCCGGCGTTTACAGTGCGAAGGAGTATGAAGGAATTGGAACGTTTGATTTTGTATTTTTTCCATTCTTTTAGTTGTTTGTTGGTGTTTATGCGCGTTTTCGTAATTTTGCTGTTAGTCTTCTCATAGTCATATGATTTTATTCATACGAAAAACAAAGACTGGGATTTTATGAAATTATTAATATAAGCCTTCAGCCTACAAGTTGGTTTACAAACTTGTAGGCCTTTGGGAAAAAGCATTAAAATTGGTGAGCTAAAGGAATTGATAAAACACATAATTCTTTACTCAAAGTTCGACTCGTTCATATCACGAGCTGATTTTATTTAAAAAGCATACACTGATAATCGTCAAAGTAGATGAAATCAGTAGACGACGGTATTTTTTTTTTTTTTTTTTTCAAGAATTTCTCATTATATAATGCTTTAGGCCACAGATTTTTTCTTGAATAGCGGGCAAGTCTGGTGATAATGAAGGAAATCCCCAGCTTCCAAAGATCAGAAGTAAAGGAATGTATCAGTTCCAACCCCACCTGGAGGAAGTAAAATGCTGTTTTACTAAAAGACAGACAAAGAATTCTTTCAACCAGAATTTGTCATTTTGGAAATCAATATCAAATATGTCCACGATGGACAATAGACATGACATAAAACATGAAAGCAAGGTATTTCCGCCAAATATATTTAATTTTCATTTTGAGGACGGGAAAAACTATACCATACACAATGAATCATACACAAATTGATTTGTATTTATCTCTGACGGGCCAGCTATTCAAAAAAAAAAAAAAAAAAAAAAAAAAAAAGAAAGAAAGAAAGAAAAAAAAAAAATGCTGTGGCCTTAGTTGAGAAAGAGTTTTTCGAAGGGCCCAAGAAAAGGGGGATTTAAACAGACTGGTAACTTCATTGGAATATTTTAAGATTGGACATATTTCAGTGCAATGATAGGCATACAATAATGTTTAATACATTTTACTTTTTGTTGAAAGCATACGCATGCGCGGCACACTCACATACACATAGACGTTTAACATTACCTACATAAGTGTAATATAACGGTTCTCGTAGAAAGTAATATATAATTCTATTAAATATTACATGTTTCCGTGGTGCAGATGTTAGCACGGTCGCCTCCTACGCGACAGACTCGGGTTCAATCCCGACGGATACTACACCCAGATAGTTTTATGCAGGAATATCTGCTTGCATCTCTATCCGCTTACCTACCCTTCCATATATCTTTCTACTTTTGTTTCTGTCTCTTTCTCCGGCGTTTACAGTGCGAAGGAGTATGAAGGAATTGGAACGTTTGATTTTGTATTTTTTCCATTTCTTTAGTTGTTTGTTGGTGTTTATGCGCGTTTTCGTAATTTTGCTGTTAGTCTTCTCATAGTCATATGATTTTATTCATACGAGAAACAAAGACTGGGATTTTATGAAATTATTAATATAAGCCTTCAGCCTACAAGTTGGTTTACAAACTTTATTTACAATCATCACCAAATGATTTCTTTTCGATCCACTCATATCTCTTTTATTCTATTTTTTTCTCTCACTCTCCTGCATTACCCTTATGGTCATAGTTGATGTACGCATCATGAGCATCATTATGAATCTTCGAAAACGAATTAGATTTAGAGAGAGAATACTCAGAGACTGACCATCATCATTATCATTTTTAGTACTTGCATCATCATTATTGTTTTAATTATAGTCGTTATAAGTAATACTGCTTTCTCTTTTATGATATGTATACACACTCCCTACCATGATGACAATAACCATATTACTGTTGTTCTAAATATCATCATCATTATCATCGCATCACCATCACCATCTTTATAATCGTCATAATTTTCAATATCCTTTGTATTACTAATATTACCATTAACATCAGTGTTATCTTTATTAGTAATAGTATTTGTTTTATTATTGGTAGCAGTACTGCTACTACTGTCATAATTATCATTTTTTATTACTGTTAGTATTACAGTTATTATAATTTCTTTCATTATCATCGCTATTACCATTACTATCATCATCATTATCAATATAACCTGTTGTCGTTGTATTCTCATTAGTTTTAGTATTAGTATCTATTTTGTTATAGCAATTATTTATTATTACTGATATTACTGTTATAACTATCATCACTATTATGTTATAATTCTTTTTCATCATTTTCATTCTTATTATCATGGTAACAATTGAACTTCCCTTAATGCGGGACAAATATTGAAGAAATGACCACTAAATGGTTGCAAAAAGTAGCGAGTTGGGGAGAAATGCTATGTGTTACAGAAAAATTGAAGAAACGGGATTGCATTTTATATACTCAGCAAGAATCATCATTGATAACTCTTAGGTATTTTGACTTTTGTAAAATAGATCGCAGCATATAGTTGGCTAGTGTCGAACATCATTTAATGGATGGTTGTCAAGAAATATGTGTGACCTGAACGAATGCAGTTAGATAAACTTGAGAATATGAAACACAGTGAGATGAACACTCTATTAGATGGATTTATTAACATGTATGGGGGACAGAATTCAGCTACTTAATTAAGAAATATTAAATGAACGATAGTTTATTTGCGATCGAAGTATATATATGTTACTGCTGACTCCTCGAATCCCAAATTTCGACAGATAAATGTAGATTTGCAAACAAAAGTGATACCACCTGTAAGTAAACTCTATAACTTATTGGTATTTTTGAAATACGTATTCCAATGATTTTGATGATTAGGATTAGATAGATATACAGAGGGCAAATGAGTGAAGAGAGAGAGAGAGAGAGAGAGAGAGAGAGAGAGAGAGAGAGAGAGAGAGAGAGAGAGAGAGAGAGAGAGAGAGAGAGAGAGAGAGAGAGAGAGCGACAGACGGGTTCGAACCCCGGGAGACAATTCAGTTATTTTTTTGCATGAATTTCTGTTTGCATCTCTATCTACTTACCTACCCTTCTATCTATCTGCTCTTGCCTCTGTCTCTTTTCTTGTTTATATTGTAAAGGTGTATGGAGGAAATGGAGCCTTTTTTTGTGTGTGTTTTTGTTTTTGGGTGTTTATGCGCGTTTTCACAATTTTGTTATTCCTCTCATGTGATTAGATTAGTAGTATGAAAAGCAAAGAATGGGAGGAAGAGGACGAACCAAGTGATGAAGGAAAAGAAATAAAACTCAAGACGGAATAGGAAATGGGGAAGGAAGGAAAGAGAGTATGGATTTATTGTCTTGTTTAATGTTGTTTTCGTTCCACTTTGCCCACTTCAGATAAGAAACACGAACTAACAGAAGAGAAGCATATGAGTTTGGAATGAAATCCGATTAAGTATAATCATGGTTGCAGAGTTTTGGGACTTGCAACATAGAACAAACTGCACGATATCCTTTTACACTACCTTAATGTTTACTTATATGCTCTGAAAGGTTTGTTGTCACTGTAGTTCGCAGAGTCGTGAAATAATGAATGCTACTTATGGTTCGGAATGAAAGCAAACCAGGCAGTATAGTTACCAAGGTGTGGAATCCTACTACTATTGCAGGGTGACAGCTGGGTCCTATGATAAGCATATATCTAGTGGGTAGGTATCTTTTGTTCTGGTATGGTATGGATTATTCATTCGACGATATTTCTTTTAAAATATACACTATTGTTAAAGCATAGTGACTTACAAATGATATATATTGATCTATATTTGCCTTTGAAAATGTACTGCAGTTGGGTAAAAGTTGTTAACTGAACAGAAATTTATATGAAATTTTTTTGTCTAACAGGAATTCGAATGAACGCCAATAATTACGAAATTTAGTGTTTATCGTTGTCATTGAATGTTTACTAAAGCTTTCAAACGATCGTAGTATTAAATCTACAAAACGCTTCAGAGATTAAAACTGATTTCCTCTGATGTTCAGAAATGAGTAAGAATCGGGTTGTCCTACTGCTGGATATTTTAGGGAAAGACACGTTTTCTTTATTTGGTTTTGTTTAATTTATTGGGTAATGTTTGCATGTGCTGTTTTGAACGTGACGGAATAAGTGTTCTTTCTTTTCATTCAACGCAACTTCTTTCTTACGTTCCTTTATCTACCTGTCATTTATTTATAGTTTTCTTTCCCACCTCCATTCCTCCTTTCTTATCAAATCCGTCGTAGCACGAAATAGAAGTGTTAGAAATATGCGTTGCTTTCTAGCTTTTAAAATGCCAACACTTAATTTGCTAAAAATATCAATAATAATTTGAAAATTAAATGTGTCATCTTCCCAAATGCATACATCTCTATTTATCAGTTGTATTTACTAAAAAAAAAAAAAAATACTGGTGTCAGTAGTTATAGGACAAGAATACTTTCTAGAAAGATTCCAATCTATTAATATGTGAGATAATTATATGAACTGTGAGATAAAATTCATTTTAATTCGACACAATTTCCGTATTGCTCCAAGGCTCCCACGAAGCACCCGTGGCCCCCAGTTCAGAACAGCTGGTCTGAGGGGAATCCCCGAAAATAGTTCTTTATTCAACATTTGCAATATAATTATCGTTCACAGTTGGCCCCTTAGTTACAGTATTTCAAAGTTACACGGGAGTTAAAGATACGGGATAGATAAGATTGCTTGGTAGCTAAAGATACGAAATAGCTAGCATTGCACGGAGGCCAAAGGTACGCGTAACCAAAGTTGTCTAGAGTCCAAAGTTTCATGGTGCCCAAAGATACGCGATGGCCAAACTAGCGTCATGTCCAACGGCATGCCATGACGGGAACTGCATGACAAGGCCACGAAAATGCCCAAGTTGAGTTCCTCTTTTTTATCTCGGGCAGCCTCTCTTTAATACGTCTTCCTCTTTCAGTGAAAGCACGCACACACACACACACACACACACGCACGCAAACACAACACACACGTCACACACACACACACACACACACACACACACACACGTGTAATATGTTCTGGTAAAGACTAGTAAAATCAAGAAATATTGGAAGAGTTTCTGTGGTGTAGTGGTTAGCACGGTCGCCTCCTACGCGACAGACTCGGGTTCAATCCCCGACGGGTACCGGATATGCATGCTTTTTACATGAATTTTTGTTTGTATTTCTATCTATTTACCTTCCGTTCCATATATATTTCTACTTTTATTTCTGTCTCTCTCTCCGGTGTTTGCAATACGAAGGAGTATGAAGGAATTAGGCGTGATTTTGGATTTTTTAAATTGCTTGGTTGTTTATTTGTGTTTATGCGCGTTTTCACAAGTCTGTTGTCATATTAGTAATATGAGAAGCAAAGACTGGGAGGAGGAAGAAGAGGACGAACAAGTAATGAAGAGAAAGAAATAAAACTCAAGACGGAGTAGGAAAAGTGAAAGGAAGAGGAGAGGCAAAAGAAGCAAATTTTTGTTTTATTGTTATCTTCGTTCCACTTTGCCTTCTTTAAATAAGAAATGCGAGTTTACAGGAGAGAAGAATGATCTCCTTTTTACAGTAGCTTGATAATTACCTATATATTTTGAAAGGGTTGTTTTCACTGCAGTTCACAGTGTCATTCATTCATTATATGAATGCTATCTTGGCCCGCAATCAAATACAAATATGAACTAGACAAACCAGACAGTACAGCTACCAAGGTGTGAAATACTACTACTCATGCACTGTGACAGCTGGATCCTGTGCTTATCGTATTTCTTGTACCGTATGAGATGAATTGGTGTAATTCACCTTCTAAGATTTCTTGTCCACATTTCATGTTATTCTCTCTTCTCATGATATATATTTTTTTTTCCATTATATACTTTTATACTGATACCATTTGAGATATGTTATCCATTTGAAGATGTTTAAAACGGGTATTTTTTCAAACATATACACTACTGAGAAAGCATGTAATTTCATGGCGACTTACAGAAGTTGTATTTTGATTTATATAGGTTTTCGTAAACGTACTGCGGCTGGGTAAGAACTGTTACTTCGATAAAAATTATGAGAAATTTATGATAAAAACGTGATTTCATCTAACAGGAATTCGAATGTCCATCAATGATTACGAAATTATTGTTGATCGTCGACATGGACTGTTAACTAAAACTACTTTCAAGACGATCGTAGTATTAGATCTACAAAACGC
>NW_020868646.1:638087-640587 GCF_003789085.1 Penaeus vannamei
GTGTGTGTTGTGTGTGTGTGTGTGTGTTCCTTTTCTTTGAAATTGCGTCTTCTCTCTCGTGGGTCGCGTGAAATGAATTACCTAAACCTCCTTTAAGTTAAATCTGTAATTCCAGAGACGAACCCTTTCTTCCAGAATTATGACGAAAAACAATTATTCCTCAAATCGCTTTTAATATCAGGCTCTTTTATTTGTTCTTTTTTTTCTCTTTTTCTCACCAAAAAAATATTTTCTTATTTTGTTCTTCCTTTCTTCCACAAAAATCATTTCTTTATTTCTTCATTTCCTTCCACCAAGTATATATACGTATAATATAATTTATAATATATAATATATTATATATATGTATTATGTATATATATATATATATATATATATATATATATTATATATATATATATATATTATATATATATATATGTATATATAGTTTCTTTCTTTTCTCAAAAAAGAGAAAAAAATGGAAATAAGAAATATTCTTTGCAAGAACAAATTCTCTTGAAATCGAAAGCCACAAATATTTTTTAGCCTTATCAAACGTACATGATCGATCTACTGTAAAACTTGTTTAGTAATTTTCATCGCACAGTGATTTTGCGTTTTAACGACAATCTGGTACAAAATTTATCCGTTTGTGATATGAAATTTATCAATATATTGGAAATCCATATATATTTGATTCATAATCCTTTGATTTCCCTCTATAAACGAACACACGTTTCACAATACGATAATATTTTATAGAATCACTTCTACATGCGCTAAACTTTGCTCTTTTGCAACATTTGGCAACTTGGCTTAACCCTTTGGTAGCGGCGAGGCAAAAGTTAGCAAAACGGAGATATGAATTTCAGCTCCATTTTTCTTTTTCGGATTAAAGGCTTTATGTGCAGTCGGTAGAGACTATTCGGACACTATTGTTCGATTCTCATGTATTTCATTTACTTAACATAATTATTAAGTGTTTGTTGGGGGTTGGGGAAGGACACGCCGTGCAAATGTTAAAATCTACGAATTGTAAAATTATTGTTGAACAGTTCCTCGGTGGTTATCTAAGACATGTGAATAATTTAGTCTTGCAAAGCACGAGAGAGAAAAGTCAGAGACACGTCTTTTCCATGCTCTTGGACCCCCCCCCCCCCAACCCCTCCCTCCCACTAATCTATCGAGATCCCAGCTACCTTCTTGTTTTGCTTAAATTCAGTTATTCATTTCTATTGAGTATGCTTTATAATTTCGGTCGCTGGCCTGCGTTCTTGGAACTAGAAATTTGGATATCTTATACTTTAGATGAAAAATGCCTAGAATCAAAACGATTTAAAATAATATACACGAACACAACCACACACACACCACACCAACCACACACACACACACACACACAACACACACACACACACCGACACACAGCACACATAATATACTATTATATATATATATATATATAAATATATATATATATATATATATATATATATATATTACGCGCGACAACACACACACACACACACAACACACACACACACACACCACACATACACACACACACACACAACACACACACACACACACACACACACACACACACATACACACACACACACACATATATATATATTTAAATACTGTATATATATATATTATCTATATATATATATATATATATAATATATACTATATAGATATGATAATATATTATATATAAATGGTATCTTCACATCCATCGAAATCTGACTAACTGCGACGGAAAAACTTATCTGCGATATCTGAAGCATCAACACAGAGGCCACGCTTAGTGATACCAGAAGTTTAGTCTCTTAGCATTACGTTGCAATACAATTATGTTACATTAAGACACGGGACTCTGTTGGCATTCTATAAATATTATGCCTCTAAAACGATATATCTTAAATATATATATATATATTATATATATATAGATATATAACTATAATATATATATTATATATAGATATATATATATATATATATATATATGTATGTGTGTGTGGTCGTGTGTGTGTGATTTTTTTCTAAACCGTATATACATTAACAAGTTTATAAACATAAAAAAAAATATATTGAGTATATAAATTCATATAGACACATTACATTACTTCGCCGTTCACTATAAATAAATGATTAAAGCTGCAACGAAGCATCCACAGCCTCGATCCAGTTGAATCATCCAAGAGTTGAAACTGATGACGTCAGACATGAACTCACGTCTGTCAACCGCAGCAGAGAAATAGTCTGAAGCAGGCAATATCTGATAGATCCTGACAAAGTGGTCTTCGCAGCCAGTGCACGGCGCTCGATGAGGCATAAGGGGTTAGACCCGCGTCACAGAAGCCAGTTAACCACGTGTTTAACATTCATCGTGATGATAAACTTGTAAGCGGTGTTCGCTTTTTTATAAGTGGATAAGCAGGTTTCTTTTAAGCAGCTTAATGTATGGTGAACTGGGCAAACTCCAAAACAAGTAGATATATATATATAT
>NW_020868646.1:668087-670587 GCF_003789085.1 Penaeus vannamei
ACACGCACACACACACACACAAATACACACAAACCCTCACCACACACACAACACACACACACACATACACACACAAACTCGCACACACACACACACACTTTTTACAAGTTTTGACATCCTTTCTCCAACTTTCTAAACTACTTAAACCTCAAATGGTCTTTTTTCCAATTTTTTGTTTGAAATTAATGTTTATCTTCTGCAATAAAAACAGAGACTTCGTTTTCATAATGATTTTTAACAAGAAACTTTTTTTCATTCACTTTGCAAGTCTTCAGCCCCTTGCTTTGGGCGATTCTGCCTTGTGTGCACTTTCGCTCGTTATATCAAGGCTTTATTCACTCTGTCTCTCCCTCTCGCTTTTTCTTTCTCAGTCTCTCTCTCTCTCTGATGTTTCTTTCTGTCTGTCTTCTTCTCTCTCTCTCTCTCTCTCTCTCTCTCTGGCTATTTCTTTCTGTCTTTGTCTATGTCTGTCTCTCTTCTCGTCTCTCTCTCTCTCTCTGTTCTCTATCTCTGTCTCTGTCTCTGTCTCTGTCTCTGTCTGTCTCTGTCTCTCTCTCTCTCCTATCTAGCAACTAATCAATCCACATTTTTATTTTGTTTCGCCTATCTTTCTTTATATTTAAACTGAACAAAACTACAAGAAACAAAAAGAGAGAGAGAGAGAGAGAGAGAGAGAGAGAGAGAGAGAGAGAGAGAGAGAGAGAGAGAGAGAGAGAGAGAGAGAGAGAGAGAGAGAGAGAGACAGGCAGACAGACAGACAGACAGATAGACAGACAGACAGATAGATAGATATAGATTGATAGATGGACAGATAGAGAGGGAGAGAAAAAGAGAGCGAGCGCAACTGAAAGGAGAGAGAGTGAGGTCAGATAACTCGATTGTTGACTAGTTAGGGAGTTTAATATTCAAACTGTTAAGCAATTGAGAAGTTAACAGAACATCTGAGTTACTACGTTCTCTGGCAGGACGAAGCACCTGGAAATATGGAGAAAAAACAGACTTACTTTGAACCATGTCGATGATGCAGCCAAATTAACGCACTTCATTTCATACGCAATTTCCTTTTTCCTTTTTTTTTTATATTTTCACCCTTCCTAAATGTGCGATTTGGGAAAAAAATAGATTTCTGCTATTTCTTTCTGAAAGATATATCACTCACTCGTGCATGCAAATCCTGTTAATTGAAAATCTGCACGGGAGTTTGTGGCGAATAATCTATACAGCGACAGATGTAAAACGGATTTGCCATTTAATATCGTCATATTCAAATGAGAATAAACCGGGTTGAGAACCACAGGATGTATTGGCAGCTGGGGAGTGGAAAACTGCAACACAAATGCATGGGAAACACATGGAAAGCAGTAAAATATATGCATGAATAATAACTAAAACAATGACATGAAAAACACCATACAAATACACGATAAACAGATTGGACAAAAAATATCAACACAAATCCATGGAAAACAATAACCCAGACTAACAGAAAACGGAAACACATATCAAATGAAAACGGCAACACACATGCATGGAAAACAGAAACACAAACTAGCAGAAAATAGCAAAACAAATCTATGGAAAGCAAATTGACAGAGAAAAAGCAACACTGATCCATGGAAAATGACAACCCAAATACACAAAATAATAGAATTTATTTTGTTGAAGTACCGTGTAAACGAAGGGGAGATGTGTGTGTATCAAAATCTAATACACTTTTGTAGGCTTCATTATTTTTGCTTCTACTCGTTTATTTATTTATTTATTTATTCATTTTTTGCAAAATGTGAAAATTGTTTATCAAATGAAAAATAGGAACTTATAGTAATAATTATAATAGATATTGATGAATTACATAAAATATGAAATAATAATACAAAAGAAATGAGACAAAGAAAAAAAAAAAGAAAAAGAAAATCAAAGAAAAAAAATATATTATTACTTTGAAGCTTTGAGCTTCCTTATGAAAGCCAAAACAAAACACACTTATTCGAGGATAAAACACACTACTAAAGCCAAGGGCATAACGGCCTTGTTTATTCCTGCGACATGGACCCAACTTTATATTTTTAGGGCCATTGAAGATCAGCGAATAAAGTAAAGGAAAATGTTTTAGTTAATGTGAATTCGAGGGAGAAAATGATATAGAAATAAGTAATATAATACGTAGATTGGAAGGTAACCGTTTAGAATTCAGAATAAATAGGTAATGAATTGGGAGAGTAAAGAGAGGGTGACTTAATAAAAGATTTACTGAGGAGTTTCAATTCTTTTATCATGAGATGTAGGGAGAAAGATTGGTGATAATAGGAACTTTAAGACCAAACGACCGTCATAATATTTATATAATAGTTTTACTGATAATTACGTAAATGAATATGTAATGGAAGTATCGAAAAGATTAAACGAATAATAAGAAATTAAGCATAACTATGATCAGGTCTTTCACTACCACATGCAACCCCCCCCTCCTCCTCCCATCACCTTATTTTTTTTTATTTGC
>NW_020868646.1:675587-678087 GCF_003789085.1 Penaeus vannamei
TATATATATATATATATATATATATATATATATATATATACATATACATATATATATATATATATATATATATATATATATATATATATATATATATATATATATATATATATATATATATATATATATATATATATATATATACATATATATATATATATATATATATATATATATATATATATATATATATATATAAGAGAGAGAGAGAGAGAGAGAGAGAGAGAGAGAGAGAGAGAGAGAGAGAGAGAGAGACAGACAGACAGACAGACAGACAGACAGAGAGAGAGAGAGAGCGTTAACTCGACTGCAAACCATTTATGGAATTTGATATCCGAATCGTTAAGCCGCGGAGAAGTTAACAGAACATTTGAGTAGCCATGTTCTCTGGCAGAACGAATTACCGCGCTCTCCACTGTCGAGAAATCTTAAAAAGAGATTAGCTTGTCTTTGGATTAATCTAATTCATGCGAGGACCTTTCGGTTCCTCAAGTAACTTATTCTATATTTTCACAAATGATTTTTTTTTTCAATTATTCAATTAAACAAAACTTTTGAATTTATCCATTTATCAGATCTCGGTACGTATCCAAGAAGTACTGTTCTTTTCCGTGTGATTTTAGCGAATATTCGTGTATTCATTTAAGAAATCATTTGGTAATGGCGAGTTGGCTGGAGATAATGGCTATAAAAATGTGTGTTCTGTAGTATCTTAAAGTAGAATTAATTACCAATGTTTTAATATTGTTCATATATACCCGTTGTACTATATCGAACCTATGATGATTCAGAGCAGTCTGGGATCTCAAATACAAAATATTAAAAATGAGCGAATGAAAGTTTGAAAACTAGCCGTCCAATCAATCTTTTTCTCGCGAAATGAAAAAGTGCGCCAATGAAGATTATTCCAGAAAATCTGGCGACTGAAAAGGATTTCGTAATTTGGCCAATTAGAGCCGAGATTTCTTCTGATTGGGTAATAATGTTAGAATGCGATGATAATTCAAGTACTTTTTCTTTCCCCTTTTTCATTACTTATCTATTCATTCATTTAAAGAAATATCACTCGTTTCAAAATCAAAATAACACTTTCTAATTCTATACCTTTTCAAATTCCATTTATTGAGGATGAGCGGGACATAGAGAAGAAGAGCAGACATGAGAATTGAGAGATGAGAGAGAGAGAGAAGAGAGAGAGAGAGAGAGAGAGAGAGAGAGAGAGAGAGAAAGAGAGAGAGAGAAAGACAAAGAGAAAGGTAGGTTGAAGAGAATAGACAAGCAGTTCTTGATTTGAATATCGTATCAAATTCGGGCAAATTATTATTGTTATTGTCCTTTCTTTTTCTTATTCTCCTTTTTATCATCATTATCATTATTATTCCCATTATTGTTATCTTGTGTTCTTATCATCGTTGTCATCATCATCATCAGTAGCAGCTGTATTATCATTATCATTATTATTATTTCTGATATGATAATAGTAATAACAATGATAATTATTTATGTTATCATTGATATTGTTATTACTCTTATCGAAATATTATTATTACTATCATTTATCATTATTATCCTTATTCTTATTATCATCATTATCATCGTTATGATTGTTTATAGAATATCTGCTATTGTAACTCTCATTATAACCTTCACATCATTGATAACAATAAGAGCAATAATCATCGACATTGTTAAAAACAATAATAATCATCATCGAATTAATTATCATTACGATTATTCTAAACGAGATCCGATATTCCGAATCTCACTTTCACTCTATATATCCATCTCTCTCTCTCTCTCGCTCACGTCCTCTCTCTCTTCTCTCTCTCTCTCTCTCTCTCTCTCTCTCTCCTCTCTCTCTTCTCTCTCTCTCTCTCTCTCTCTCTCTCTCTCTCTCTCTCTCGTGTGTGTGTGTGACAACTTCGCTTTTCCCATTTGACTTCTTTCTCGCACTATAAATTCTCGCTTTTTTATTACGTTTTTCCCCTTCCTCTCCTTACGTCTCCTTCTCGCTCGTGTTTCAAAAGAAAATATAGGGAAGAATGAGAAATAATAAAAAAATGTATAAAGATATATAAAACAATGATTTTGTTGTAACATCAAGTCCGCAGTAAGGAAGAATAAATTTTCACTACTTCTCCCTATTGTATCATCCTATATATTCAAATCAAATTTTAAAATTCAACTAAATAATTAGTAATCTCTAAAAGTATAGACGTAACAAAGGTATTTAATATATAATATTACTTTCAACGTACTCGCGTTTGGTAGATGCCAAGTTTAAATAAAGATAAAGACCAAGTCGAACTTATGCAATGGCCGGCCATACTAGTAAATTTTCGAAATCGCAGTTACTGATTACCATTAGGGAAAGAGTCGATTACTTCTGTCGAAAGGCCGTGGATGGGCAGGTAGAACTGCAGTGGAGGATACCATGAAAGCAATGATGTACCGGAATGGCAGTCTTGGTGAAAAAGAGAATGTCATATATATATATATA
>NW_020868646.1:680587-683087 GCF_003789085.1 Penaeus vannamei
TATTATTGTTATTGTCCTTTCTTTTTCTTATTCTCCTTTTTATCATCATTATCATTATTATTCGCATTATTGTTATCTTGTTATTCTTATCATCGTTGTCATCATCATCATCAGTAGCAGCAGTATTATCATTATCATTATTATTATTTCTGATATGATAATAGTAATAACAATGATAATTGTTTATATTATCATTGATATTGTTATTACTCTTATCGAAATTATTATTATTACTATCATTATCATTATTATCCTTATTCTTATTATCATTATTATCATCGTTATGATTATTTATAGAATATCTGCTATTGTAACTCTCATTATTACCTTCGCATCATTGATAACAATAAGAGCAATAATCATCGACATTGTTAATAACAATGATAATCATCATCAAATTAATTATCATTACGATTATTCTAAACGAGATCCGATATTCCGAATCTCACTTTCACTCTATATATCCACTCTCTCTCTCTCTCTCTCTCTCTCTCTCTCTCTCTCTCTCTCTCTCTCTCTCTCTCTCTCTCTCTCTCTCTCTCTCTCTCTTTGTGTGTGTGTGACAACTTCGCTTTTCCCATTTGACTTCTTTCTCGCACTATAAATTCTCGTTTTTTATTACGTTTTTCCCCTTCCTCTCCTTACGTCTCATTCTCGCTCGTGTTTCAAGAAATATATAAAACAATGATTATGTTGTAACATCAAGTCCGCAGTAAGGAAGAATAAATTTTCACTACTTCTCTTGTTTATATATTCAAATTAAATTTTTTAAAAATTCAACAAAATAATTAGTAATCTCTAAAAGTATAGACGTAACAAAGGTATTTAATATATAATATTACTTTCAACGTACTCGCGTGTGGTAGATGTCGTTTAAATAAAGATAAAGATCAAGTCGAACTTGTGGAATGGCCGGCCATACTAGTAAATTTTCGAAATCGCAGTTACTGATTACCATTAGGGAAAGAGTCGATTACTTCTGTCGAAAGGCCGTGGATGGGCAGAGTAGAACTGCAGTGGAGGATACCATGAAAGCAATGATGTACCGGAAATGGCAGTGTTGGTGAAAAGGAGGAATGTCATATATATATATATATATATATATTATATATATATATATATATATATATATATATATATACATACATATATATATATATATATATATATATATATATATATATACATATAATATACATACATAATATATATATATATATATATATATATATATATATATATATATATATATTATATATAATATATATATATATATATATATATATATATATATATATATATATATATATATATATATATATTATATATATATATATATATATATATATAATATATATATATATATATATATATATATATATATATATATATATATATATATATATATATATATATATATATAGAGAGAGAGAGAGAAGAGAGAGAGAGAGAGAGAGAGAAGAGAGAGAGAGAGAGACAGAGACAGAGACAGAGAGAGAGAGAGAGAGAGAGAGAGAGAGCGTTAACTCGATTGCAAACCATTTATGGAATTTGATATCCGAATCGTTAAGCCGCGGAGAAGTTAACAGAACATTTGAGTAGCCATGTTCTCTGGCAGAACGAATTATCGCGCTCTCCACTGTCGAGAAATCTAAAAAGAGATTAGCTTGTCTTTGGATTAATCTAATTCATGCGAGGACCTTTCGGTTCCTCAAGTAACTTATTCTATTTTTTTCATCAAATGATTTTTTTTTTCAATTATTCAATTAAACAAAACTGTTTTGAATTTATCCATTTATCAGATCTCGGTACGTATCCAAGAAGAAGTACTGTTCTTTTCCGTGTGATTTTAGCGAATATTCGTGTATTCATTTAAGAAATCATTTGGTAATGGCGAGTTGGCTGGAGATAATGGCTATAAAAATGTGTGTTCTGTAGTATCTTAAAGTAGAATTAATTACCAATGTTTTAATATTGTTCATATATACCCGTTGTACTATATCGAACCTATGATGATTCAGAGCAGTCTGGGATCAAATACAAAATATTAAAAATGAGCGAATGAAAGTTTGAAAACTAGCCGTCCAATCAATCTTTTTCTCGCGAAATGAAAAAGTGCGCCAATGAAGATTAATCCAGAAAATCTGGCGACTGAAAAGGATTTCGTAATTTGGCCACATTAAGAGCCGAGGATTTTCTTCTGATTTGGTAATAATGTTAGAATGCGATGATAATTCAAGTACTTTTTTCTTTCCCCTTTTTCATTTACTTATCTATTCATTCATTTAAAGAAATATCACTCGTTTCAAAATCAAAATAACACTTTCTAATTCTATACCTTTTCAAATTCCATTTATTGAGGATGAGCGGGACATAGAAAGAGTAAGAAGAGAATTTTGATGAGAGAGAGAGAGAGAGAGAGAGAGAGAGAGAGAGAGAGAGAGAGAGAGAAAGAGAGAGAGAGAAAAGACAAAGAGAAAGGTAGGTTGAAGAGAATAGA
>NW_020868646.1:688087-695587 GCF_003789085.1 Penaeus vannamei
ATATATATATATATATATATAGGTGTGTGTGTGTGCGTGTGAGTGTGCGTGCGGCGTGTGTGTGTGTGTGTGTGTGTGTCTGTGTATGTGTCTGTGTGTATGTTTTAAAATGGGTATAAACGATCTCTCTCTCTTTCTCTCTGCCGTAGAAGATGTCAGGGTTACCGTACAAAGCAACATGCTTCCTTCATTATTGGCGCTGTCTACAGGCCCCCCATGCTACTCGGAATCTTTGAATACATTGATAAGGTTTTAGAGAAATGTCCTTAAAAAAGAAAGCGCTTTTCATCTTAGGTGCCTAAATGATGATTTAAAAATCTAATGCTAAATTAGCGAAGGTAATTAAGAAAAAATTAGAAGAAAATAGATAGAACCCTCGAATTACAGAAAACACCTCTTCTCTATTAGATTTAATAATAATTAACAGAACAGATTTCATTCTCCATTCCGATGTCATCCTGTGCCACGTTGCTGATCATGAACTTATCACGATAACGTTAAATATAAAGAAAACAAAGAGACCACCAGTAATAAAAACTTTTCGCGATTTCAAACACTATGACCCTCAGTCTTTCCGCGAGCTTATCTTGTCTAAAGAAATGAATTTATTAAATATTTCATCGACAGATAATGTAAACAAAAAGTAACTATTCTCACGGAAGTTATTAAAATCAGCATCGATGCGCTGGCTCCCTACGTAACACGAATCGTCAGACGTCCCCCTGCTTCATGGATAAATGACATCAAGAGAGCTATTTGCGATAGAAATGAAGCCCACCAAGCTCTTAAAAGTAACAGACGTGAAACTGCCTTTCAAGTAGATTATAAAGTAAAAAAGAATGTCAAATTGTTTAATTCAATCTGCTAAAAGAAATTATTTCTGAAATAAATTTACCGAATATAAGAAAAACTCTGATAAGACATTAATTTTTTTAAAACACTAGTGCCTCAAAACAAACAGCTCACTAGTGATTGTGCAGGTCCTACACAAAACACAGAACATTTTAATGACTTCTTTTCAAAAATTGGAAAACTAACTTATGAACAAACAACTACTTCTGCATTACAACGAAACACAGATCGGGCAATGTTTACAACTATTTTTTTCAGAGCACAACCAGTGGACGTAGAAACAATAATCTTAGTAATAAAACACCTTCGCGAAACAAATGCTGTAGGAGCAGATGGTATTGCTTTGCATTTTATCAGAGATAGTCTTCCTGCAATTGCACACTATTTGACGGTTATTATTAACACCTCTCTGATCACTGGTGTCTTTCCGTCGCTTTGGAAACATGGTATAGTAACACCAATTTTCAAGTCGGGGGATATAGACGATGTGAATAATTATCGCTCTATCACTATACTCCCTATATTATCTAAAGTTATTGAAAAAAATTGTAGTAAACCAATTAACGAGTTTCCTGGAGGCCAATAACTTATTATCAAAAACGTAACATGGTTTCAGAAATAAGTTATCTACTGAAACAGCTTTACTATAAATTACTGATGAGATCTATAATAACATATACAATAATAAGGTAAATTTGCTCACATTATGCGACCTTTCTAAGGCTTTTGATAGTGTTAACCATGAAATTTTCCTCAACAAATTAGTAATTCATAAAATTGATACCTTTTGGTTTAAAAATTATTTAGATACAAGGACCCAATCGGTAAGAATCAATGATTGTATGTCATCAAAACAAGAAGTACCTTTTGGTGTTCCGCAAGGATCCATTTTAAGTCCGATCCTATTCACTATTTTCATAAATGATTTATCAACAACAGCTCATAACTGCCTTCTGGTGCAGTACGCCGATGATTCAGTTTCTTCACAGTGACTCTGTTAACAACTTGAATACATTAATAAGAAACACTCAACATACCCTTACACAAGCAAAATTATACTTCGACACTAATGGCCTTAAACTAATTCCACATAAAACTCAATGTATTTCTATAGGTAGCCGGCAGAATATAGCTAAAATTCCCAATGACAGACTCATGACATTTGAACACGTTGACAAGATACACAGGAAAGTAGTGGGTACCCTAGTATATCTTAATCACATAAAAAATCAAATCACTACTGAAACTAGAATCAAGGTCGTGCAAACTCTAGTTCTAAGCATTATTAACTACTGTTCAAATATTTGGGGTTCGACTAACAAAACCCAAATGCAAAGAGTACAAAACTTTGCTGCAAGAGTTGCATTAGGTAATATCAGTAAACTTGATCACATTAGCCTGCATATCCAAAAATTAAAATGGTTAAAAATCCAACCTAATTGCAGTTATGACATGTGTATTCTTCTACAAGCTCATTCATGGGAATTATCCGCAATGGTTAAATTGCAAACTGTAGGGACCATATCAGGTGTCGTGACACGCCAAGTAAACTCTCTTTATGTTAAGAGATCAAGTACTGATACAGGGGCACGACAAATGGAAATACGTGGACCCAAGCTATGGAACATGTTACCAGATAATATGTCATTAATAGCTTTTGTAATTTCAAAACGAAATTAAGAGAACACCTATTAAATAATCAGTTGTAGATATGAATGTATTTATGTAAAGAATAACCATTGTAATTAATGGAATAAAGTGTTTTGACTTTGACTTTGACTTTCTCTCTCTCTCTCTCTCTCTCTCTCTCTCTCTCTCTCTCTCTCTCTCTCTCTCTCTCTCTCTCTCTCTCTCTCTCTCTCTCTCTCTCTCTCTCTCGTTCTGGAGGAAGAATTCAGTGTTGACGCATGTCCATGACAGGAGTTGCTTTCTTAGACCAACAAACTAACAAAGTCTGCAAGAGTGATAAAGATTTCAGGTTGTGAAGGCAAATGATCATTCATCAAAACAATGTCATAAGCAATCTACTCGGATCCCTTGGAACGGATTAATAAACAGGAGGCCTTACTTTTCGAACGACCCTCGTATGTGTATATAAATACATACATACACACACACACACACTATAAGATTTACTGATATCTCTCGTTTTTATGGCGTACAGGGATACACGGTGTGGCTTTTCTCTTTATTTCTAAGAGTTACAACACATACACAAGAATAACGATACATGAAGAACGGCGCTGGGTGGATCCCCCGGCTGGAGAGCCGGAGGGCAACTCAGGTCAGAAGCGGTCACTGAGAAGGTCGTTGAGGGTGTGAGACTGGGTCAAGATTGGCCTCCCTTTTATCCGGCCAGAGGGGGGCGCTAGGGGCGCAAACAGGCGTGGGTGAAGCGAGGGGCAGTAAGCGTGGGGCACGCACATGGCGCCCCTGCCACAACACGTGGTCTAGATGTGGACACACATGGGAAGTAGGTGTTGCATGTATTGTACCTTTATACGCTCGGCCACCACCTCAGCCTCGTCCTCATGGCGTCCTCTGAATCACTTCAAGGGTGACCTATCATCATACCCCATCTGCTGGTCGTCTCGTCGCGTTCCTGTTCTCGGTCGTCCTCGTGCATCTCCTCGTTGTCGGCCTCTTCATCTTGGTCCTTGGTGCATCCATCCGTTATCGACGTCCACACGTCCTCGAAGGTTTCGCCTAGGTCCTCCTTGACTTCGGTTCGTCCAGTCGTCCTCGTAGTCCTTATCGTAGCCTGCGCGTCTGGGTCTACGGTGTCCTGGGCAGTGGCGTCCTTTTGTCTGAGGGCGTCTTACTCCTGCGCTGGGGAGCTCCTGGAGTTTAACCGATCTACAGGCGTCCAGGCAGGCGGCTTTTCATAGCGTCATGGGGCCTGCTCTGACGAGTTCCTGGTTCTTCACTGGATCTACAGAAGTACTGACAGGCGGCGCCCGTCCACTTGATCTGGGCGGCTTAATACCTGCAATTTCGCGAGTCCTCGTCCTTTGGCCTGTGGCGATCTTCTGGCGATGTTCGTGTCACGGCATTGCAAGGCGATCATGCTGCAGTTAGATCTCCTTTGATGCCGCGTCGGATATACACGTCCATATATATATACATTATGAACCAGTTTATACATGTAAGGGCCAAGATAGATAGAGAAAAAGAAAAACAACAGAGAGGGAGGGATGTTATTTAAGTGCTGTAGCCGTTATTTTTATACTAATTTGCAGTTTTTAATGTTATTTCATTTATTTTCGTTTTTTTTGTATTTTCAGGAAGAAAAATAAATGAGGGAGAGGGAGAAGTTCTCACTTGCTTGCTACTAACCCATCTCAGATAGACATGAGAATAGATAGGGAAAATGACATCGGCATCCGCAAGGATAACTTGAACCGATGGTCATTTCATAGATAAGGAAAATATGTATTGTGCATCATTTCCACTAATCACGATCAGCAACGTCAACAAGGCAAAATAATAACCCTGGACCATGACACAACAAATCCTATACATGAAGATTTGACTTAACAGTGTTCTGTTGAACTGCGTGGAAGAGTGTGTGAAATGATTGTATGTATGTTTACTCATCACAGCAACATTGCGGGTAAAAGAGATAACCTGAAATTATGCACAACAAATCATATAATTGAAGATTTGACTTTACAGTGCCTGATTGCGTGAATGAGTGTGTGTATGTAATTATGAGTGTGAAGAGAAAGCGAGCTCACACGAAGATGGATTACAAACACGAATTTAACGTTCATCTTAGCAAATGTTATGATCATTACTATGTCAATACAACAATTATTTCAATTACCCCAAGAATTCAACATTAAAATGAAATGCGACTTAACGTACGCAAAATGAATGGTGACGAAATTTCTTTTGCAAGCTTCCGCAATGCAAGCATCCCAGTTCAGAAATATTTCTTATGCTATCCCTGATTATTTAATCGTACTTACGAATGCAACCAAATCTGATACACTGAGGAAATGATATCTCGCTTACGCATGTGAGAGCTAGTTTTCATCAACAGAGGGTCCCTTATGCCCAAATTATCTGAACGAATGAAGTGACTATATGAGACTCGAATTATATCATTAGTCTTGCTCTACAATCTGTGAATGGCGCACGCAGATATCAACTACGAATCACACGATTGTCGGAATTTTCCGGACATGCCAGCGGTAAAGAAAGTGAGAAGGTTGGTTTTACTAAGCGAATTAATTCCAGCTTAAACCCTAGTCCCTTTATAAGTAGACGTTAATACAGGTCACACCGACCCAATATGCCGAACGAACGAGTTATGCTTCAGTTTCATTATACTTACTCTCAAACGTCGGGTGCGCAAATCTATTATTCATTACGAAACCCCATGCATTATTGCACGATGAAAGGGGAAGATTGTTACGCTTTATTCATTAAAATTAATTTATAAATATTTGCGATCAAGTGCACCGAAGAATTGTCACCGAAATAGCGTCGAAGGCCTAATTACAGATCCCTGCCCTCCACGACCGGATGAAAGGGAAGTGAGGTCAGCCGGGGGGGGGGTGGGGAATTGTTTACTACAAAGAATTAAATGATATGCGCGTTCGTGAGGGCGAATACTGAAATCAGTAAAAGAATAAAATGAACCAAAGAGTCAAACAATGAGTGAAATTCAACAATCAATTAACGAAATACGTATAAACGAATATGTATAAGAAGAGAAGGAAGATATAGAATTCGTAAATGATCGCGAATTACAAAAAGAAAATTCTCAGCTTGAGAGAAAATCACGAACTTAAGTTGAATTTTGTTGTCGTTGAAACAATATAAATAAATCTCTAAATGCGAGAAAATTAATTATTTAAAGAACGATATTTCATGTGTTTGCGTCCAGACCTGACACATCCTGAGGAAGTGTCTCAGGTCCCGGTGATTGACAGACTGTGAGAGTGTTGTCATTATGCTGTTAAATTTCCACTATTAGCACTTTCCACCAGCAAAACCATCGTGGAACGGGTTGCTGAACACATATATGGGGAAAGAAGAAGGGAAAAAAGAAAAGATTTGACCCATACATGTACTCACGTGGTTTTGTATCCTCGTTCTTCATATCGCGATGTTTAGGCGAGCGGTCCTAGTTCTTCAGAGTTCTTGGTTCGTGCTTCAAGCCGAAAGGTCAAAGCAACCACTCTGCCACCATTTATAAGATTTACTGATATCTCGTTTTTATGGCGTACAGGGATACACGGTGTGGCTGTTCTCTTTATTTCTAAGAGTTACAACACATACACAAGAATAACGATACATGAAGAACGGCGCTGGGTGGATCCCCCGGCTGGAGAGCCGGAGGGCAACTCAGGTCAGAAGCGGTCACTGAGAAGGTCGTTGAGGGTGTGAGACTGGGTCAAGATTGGCCTCCCTTTTAAGAGGGGGGCGCTAGGGGCGCAAACAGGCGTGGGTGAAGCGAGGGGCAGTAAGCGTGGGGCACGCACATGGCGCCCCTGCCACAACACGTGGTCTAGATGTGGACACACATGGGAAGTAGGTGTTGCATGTATCGTACCTTTATACACACACACACACACTCACACTCATATATATATATACACATACATATAGACACATACATACATATATACGGTAGTATGTATGTATGCATACATATATATACGGTAGTGAAAGAACTTTCTAACATGCAAAGGGAAAACTGAATAATAATCAAAACACAGCACCCGCCATAGCACCTGTACAATTTGTTGTTTTCTTAAAATGAACTTAACAAATGGTTCCTTTGCGATAAGTGTTTCTTCTGCAGTGGACGTGCGACAACAGAGAGAGATAAATATTTTCATCCTTTGCACGAGGCCCGTTAGGGTGTGTTGCATGTATTGTGAATTTTGAGAATATACAGACTGAGGGGATCTCAGGTTTTCCTTTTTATTCCTTGGTTTGTTTAGTTCTTTCACTTTTTATTGTGGTTTTATTTTTCTGTTGTATACAAAGAATTGGCATGTTTTTAAACAAAGAAATGCTAATAAGATGGAAAAAGAAAATGATTACACTGACAGATAAGATGAAAGAATGGAAATCGTTAATAATGATGATGATCTTAAGGAGGTAATTTTCAATTTAAAAGTAATTCAGGGTTGTGACGGGCTGGTCATGCTGCAGTACACGCCTGCTACCCCTTTTTAAAGCAGCTCCCCTGTCCGGAAGTTGCTCTCTCCAAGACCTGCGTTGCAGTAGGCCAAAGTGTATGAGCTGGGAACACTACACTTCCAAATAATTCGGCGAATATTTTTATGTATGATGATTTGCTTATCACTGATGTCACTTTCACATGTCATTATTAGTATCTATATTTTTTTCATCTTTTCTATTGATAATGATGTGATAATTATTGTCCTTGATATTGTTGTTTTTACTTTTCTCATTGCTATCATTACTTTTACCATTATTATTATCATCATAACCATCATTATTATTGTTATTATTATCTTCATTATTATTAACTATCAATCTTTTCAATGTTATCAATATTATCATTATAATTATAGTCGTTGTTAATGTTTTTATTATAGCTATTATTATAATTACTATTATTACTATAATTATTCTTATCATCATTACTGGTGTCAGTATTAGTAT
>NW_020868646.1:722728-732728 GCF_003789085.1 Penaeus vannamei
ATATATATATATATATATAATATATATATATATATATATATATATATATATATATATATATACAAACGTGCATACATACATACATATACATATATATGTACATACACAAACACAGACACACATGTGTGTATATATGTGTGAGAGAGAGAGAGAAAAGAAAAAAGGGGGGGGGAGGGAGAAATAGAGTGAACGAGTGAAAGTGAATTTACCTCGTCATCGAAATCACACAAACTCGATCCTGTTGATAACATGTTTGTTTCAATCGCGGATCTCGATTCTAATTTCAAAATGCTGATAATGTCTGGCGGCGGTGATTACTAATAAGAGGTTGAAATTGAAATATAAATTACTTTTTATTAATCAAAAAATTGATAGTTAATTGACTTGATGAATCTCGAAACAAGTGCGACTCTCGTTATTATTTAAATTGTCATTATCATTGTTTTTTGTGATGGTTGTTTTTTGTTATTATTGCCATTTCTATCATTGTCATTACTATTACTATTATTGTTCTCAACAATATTATTATTACTTTTATTACTATCATTATTGTCATTATCATCATAGTGTCATAATTATCATTTGTTAACATTATTGTTACCATGATCAACATCATTAGTATTAGCATTGTTATTATTACTATCATCATGATCATTATTGTTACCATCATCATTATTATTATTGCTACCAATATCATCATTATTATCATTATATAACCAATAACATCTTTATCATTAGTATTACCATTATCATATCATTATCATTAATATAACTATTAATACATTATCATCATTACCATTATTATCATTACTATCATTGATATTATCATTAGCACTATCATTGTAATGGCCAGAAACATATTATAATGTTTATTAGCGACAAGGGTCATTTTGCAATACGTCCGCCAAACGGATCACGACGATTTTCGGTATCACTGGATTCCTCCCCCCCCCCCCCCCCGATCCCCGCCCAAGAAAACCAAGAATCCTCTCCCTGCGTTAGAGAATATAGTGATATAGTGACAGGGGAGTATCTCCTCTTTCCTCAGTCATGCAGGAACGGCTTTTAATACTCTTTTTTTTAACTCTTTGGTCATGCATAAAATGTCCTGAACTAACCTATCGCCTGTAAGTGTAATTGTTGTTACTGTGGCGTAGAAGTCGTCAAAACTAGCCAGGTATGATTTTGAAGAACAGTTTTTCATGCTGCAGTCATTGTTTACAGTGCATCAAACATCCAAATCCAATATTTATATATCAGGTTGGATATTTTCTTAGGATAGATTATCGGCGATGCTGTATCGGTAAAAAATGTACTGGTATCGGTATCGCTGTAACTATCCACGGAGAGTCGATGTATCGGATTCTCGTTAGCCATTGATGTCTCGGGATCTCCCTTAAATGATTTTGTGTTGATGCCATTACTGTATATATGTATGTGTGTTGTGTGTGTGTGTGTTGTGTGTGTGTGTGTGTGTGTGTGTGTGTGTGTGTGTGTGTGTGTGTGTGTGTGTGTGTGTGTGTGTGTGTGTGTGTGTGTGTGTGTGTGTGTGTGTGTGTGTGTGTGTGTGTGTGTGTGTGTCGAGATCGTTATTGATTCGACATTTAGAAGTTGCTTTGGTTGTTACTGTAAAGATGTCGAGGCCAAGTAGAATTGACACATCCAACCGAAATGTTATTTTTTATTTTCTATTTTTTTCAGGCATATGAATATATCAAACTTTTGAGTTCAACTTTTAGAATAAATTAGGATGGTCATCTATGAATGGATGGTTTGTTTAAATGTTAACAATTCAATGGGGGGGAAATTAATAAAAGGTTTTATCCCTGCGATCTTACATGATGATGTAAATGCTGGGTATTAAAAATTTTGTTTTACCCAAATACTGACGGTGTAATGGCTTAATAAAACAGTGAATCCATGTTTTAAATTGGGATAATTCATACAGAGCCGCTGCTTCATCCGGAACAGAGAGAAGGAGAGGTTCGGAAAAGCGAGGTGACGCCACACACCACGATGCCACTCTTGTTGCTAGGAAATATTTATTTATCAATTTTTTTTTTTTTTTTTTGGGGCTCGTGGATAAAGCAGCGGTATTAGATGGAGACAATTCCAACTGGGCCAATTAATGAATTACGAAAGGAACATCAGATCAGAGTAAAGCGAGAGGAAAATTATGAAAGTAAAAGGGGAAGGATCAATGCGGTTTTTATCCAATGTAACAATGGGAAATGTTAGGAAATGGGGATGACTGCCGATCCCGTCTCACTCTTGGTTTTATTATGGTTATAGTAATGGTTATTGATTGTTAATTAGTAGGCAAGGAGAGGTTATAGATATTGAATTCACATTAGACTTGAATTAGGTTAGTAGAAGAGAATATTACTTGTTTTTCTTATGATATTTATCGTTAAGATTCACATAACAATATGCCACCTGTTGTTTAATAATTCTTGGGAAAATAAAAAAGGAATTAGTTGAAAATATTTCTATGAGTGTTGTAGCTTTGGTACACACACTCAACAGGAATTAATTCAATCCACCTGACAAGCCTTGAGAGCAATAAGTCATGCTACCCACATTTAAATTAGGTAAGTCAACTGAGTTTTCCTGGGGGTTCCTTAAAATTCAAAACCAAAGTAACATCATTTATATTAGAACTGATCTTGACAAACTGGCAATAGAAAATTAGTAAGAATATATTTCTAGGCTGTATATGAAATATTCATGATTATATATATATATATATATATATATATATATATATATATATATATATATATACACACATGTGTATAAATACACACGCACACACATACATACATGCACACACACACACTCACACACATGCATGCACACACACACATATATGTATACATAGAGAGAGAGAGAGAGAGAAAGCACACGCAAGCAAACACACACGTACATACACCATATATATGATTATAGAAAGACAGAGATGAGAGAGAAAGAAATAGCCAGACAGACAGAGACAGAGTGAGAGAGAGAGAATCTTGTTAGACAGATATATATATATTATATATATATATATATATATATATATATGATATATATGAATATGTAAATAGATCTTTTATACGATGATCCCCAGCATTGACCTTACACAATAGCGATATTTGCGACAAAATTTATCTAGTTAACTCTGAAAGGGTAATAAACACCCAGTTGTATATCAATCCGTTAAAAGCACGCCGGCCAGTTGCAAAATGCGTCAAACAATTGTAATGCATTTTGCAAGCAACTGCGCCATCCACGCAATTACATGCAGATCACTGACTCTGAAAAAATAGTTTCGGGTTATTTACGCTTTCCGTTTCCATGAGCAAGTTACCGGCGAGTTAACTGATGATGAATGCGCGTGTGATGTAATTCGAGTGAAGCTTTTGTGGCGGCAGAGAGGCCGTTGGGGGTGGGTGGGGGTGGTGGGGGTGGGGGGTGCGGGTGCCATCTCGGTTTTTCTCTTCTTTTTTTTCCGGTCTGTTTGTGGGTTCTGGTTTTCTGGGTTTCGGTCTGTATGGGGGTATGGGTCTGGATTTCTCTCTGTCTGTCTGTCTGTTTTGTTTCTTTTCTCTCTTCTCCTCTCTCTCTCTCTTCTCTTCTCTCTCTCTTCTCTTCTCTCTTCTCTCTCTCTCTCTCTCTCTCTCTCTCTCTCTCTCTTCTCTCTTCTCTCTCTCACTCTCTCTTCTCTCTCTCTTCTCTTTCTCTCTCTCTCTCTCTCTTCTCTCTCTCTCTCTTCATCTTTCTCTCGTCTCTATTCTCTCTCGGTCTCTCGTATCTTTTCACTCGTCTTCCTTCTGTTGCTCTCTCTCTCTCTCCTTCTCTCAACTGATCCCACTCCTAATCGGCTCTCGTCGTTGACATCTGAGCACCACTCCCAACAATCTCGCAGTGATTATGGACTTTATTAAGTAGCATGAATCACAGTTTTTAATCTTACAAGTGTCGCTCACCATTAGCGTGATATTCTTATGTAGCTAGTTCGAAATTCAAGCATCTTCTCTCCCATTCCTCATTCGTCTCCTCTCTTCGTCCTCCCACCCTCCGTATGATTTATTCCATCTAGTCGTAGCCTTCGTTCCCGCTTACGCCGATTCATCTAACATTCCCTGGTTAAGACTGTCAATCAAACACTCACCGTTTCTTCTCCATGTTATCCATGTGTGAGTGGGCGAGTCCTTATGTCTTCCTCCACTTTCTAGAGATCAGCCTTTCCTACAATTCATCCCCAAACTTCTCTCCTCCTCCTCTCTCTCCTCAATAGTGTATCGCTCTCTTCATCTCTAATTTTCTCTTCTCGCCCTCTCTCTCTTTCCAATCTCCCCTTTGTATCTCACGCCTCTCTCATCTCTCCTCTCTATCCTCACTCATCTCTTCCTGTTCTCTATATTCATCATTATCTCTCTTGTCGGCTCTTTCGTTGCCTCTAGATATCTTAGGTATGGTTCCTGGACCTCTCTGTCAAGTGTGTGTGTTTCTGTGTTCCTGCTCTCTGGTTTTTCTATCCGTCCTCTCTCTTCTTGATATATATAATATATATATATAATATATATATATTATCTATATATATTATATATATACATATACTATATATATAATATAATATATATTAATACATATATATTATATACTCTATATATATTATATATAATATATAATAATATATATATATATAGAGAGAAGAGAGAGAGAGAGAGAGAGAGAGGAGGTGAGAGAGATTGATAGATTATACTGATTGCCAGGTAGGACCTATGGGTATGTTCAATTTGAAGAAGGAAAAGGATATTGGTAAATACGAATACTATCTATCAATCAGTTAAACCCTATTTTGTGTAATTATTGTTAGGATGTCGTAAACACATACACAACACACACATCACACACACACACATCACATGATACAACATTGCAACACACCACACACACACATATAATATACTATATGATATATATATAATAATATATGATATATTTTATATTTATATAAGCACAGACACAATGTTTACACACACATTGGTTGTTGTAGATCATCCCACACACACATTGGGTTGTGCCACACATATATATATATAATAGTATATATATATATATAGTATATAATCATTATAATATTATATATATATTATAGACATATATATATATATTTATTAATATTATATTATATATTTATATATAGTATATATTATTATAATTATATATTAAATTTATCATTATAACATATATATACTTACAATACATAATATATTATTATATATATAGTATTATATATTATAGATATATATATATATATGTATGTTAAATAAGGGGGGGATGAATATATTTATATAATATATATATATATATATATATACTATATATATTATGTATATAATATTGTGTGTGTGTGGTGTGTGTGGTGTGTGTATGTGTGTGTATATATATTATATATATATATATATATATAATTATATATATATATATATATTATATATATATATATATATAGTATATATATATTATATATTATGTATATATATATAATAATATATTATATATATATATACGTATATATATATATATATATATATATATATATAATATATGTCGAGATCGATATTGATTCGACATTTAAAAGATGCTTTGTTTACAAGTGTAAAGAAGTATTGACCATCGATTTTTTTTCTCTCCTTTTTTTATTATTATTATTTTTTTTAGGCATATCAGTATAGCAAATCTAGCGTTAGAGTTAACAGAGTATATTAATGAAACTATTTATAAATGGTTGATTTGTTTTACATGTTAAGAAGGGAAGTAATTTGCAGGGATATTGTTACCGTCTTCTCGGCCTGCACAGACGAGAAATATACGCCACACGCCATGGCTATCTACGTTAGGAAATATTTTATTCATCACTTTTTATTTTGGTCCGTTGATGCAGCATCGGAATACGTTAAATGAAATTGAGAATACTAGAAAGAAGGGATCGATTACCTCAAGTGCAAGTAAACAACGAAGTTATATTGTTAAAATGGGGGCGCAGCATTTTGATCTCGTCTCACGTTGTTTTTATTATGTTTACAGTAAGTTAAAGTTACTGGTTGGAAGCGAAATTAAAGTGCTAGACATCAAAGGTTATGTATCATTATAAAAAGGTACAGTATCGGGAAAGGTAAAGATAGGGGTGAGTTATTGGTCAGGTGTTATATGTCAGCAGCTTGTATTATATATAATATATATATTATATATATATATATATATATATATATATATATATATTTATATATATAATATATATATATATTATATATATAGAGAGAGAAGGAAAGTGGGAGGGAAGGGAGAGAGAAAGGGGTAGAGAGGGAAAGACGGAAAGGAGTAGAGAGGGAGAGAAAGAGACAGAAGAAGAAGAGGGAGAGGGAAAGTAGTAGGAAGAAGTAGTAGGATGGTTTTGGAAGGGTGTGAATAGATAAGTAGAGATAAGTAGAGGTGGAGGGGGTGAGTGATTGGGCTAAGTTAGGAATAAACTGAGGAGGATTAGATCAGTGAATGGCATGTTTCCGAGGAAGAAGAAGAGGTTTTAAATGCAGAAAATATGGGATTCCACCAGGATATCTGATAGGTGGAGGTTGGTGTTGGGGAGATAGATGAAGAAAAACAATAGTACCAATTGTGGTGAAACATAGACAGGATAGCAAGAAGCATAAGATTCAGAATAAACAGTAATTGCTTAATAATGTTAATAATATGCATTTATAATGTTTTAATAATGTTAATAATATGCTTAATAATGTTTTGATAATGTTAATAATATGCTTAATAATGTTTTTAATAATGTAATAATATGCTTAAATGTTTTGATAATGTTAATAATATGCTTAATAATATGCTTTTATGCCCGTTGTATGTTTGACACACTGAATGAATTCAACCCCCCCCCACGAGCCTTATAAAGACTGTTAATCAAGTCATATTGCTTCCATCACAATTAGGTGGGCAAAAATTGGGCCTCCTCAGGATTTCCTTTAAATAAAAAATCACAGGTGGTGCAGCAACACCAGCGTAATGTCATCGTATTTGTCAGAATATCACTGATAGGATTATCATTGGTAGATTTAGTAGAATATATTATAATGTTTTGTACGAGAAAAGGAAAAATACAGTACATGTATCTTTATATATTTTATACATAAATACATCACATACACCATATTATACACATGTGTATATATATGTACACACACATACATATACATATATATATATATATATATATATATATATATATATATATATATATATATATATATGTACGGCACATATGTATATAGGCATATATGTATATATATATATATATATATATATATATATTATATTATATGTGTATGTGTGTGTGTGTGTGTGTGTGTGTGTGTGTGTGTGTGTGTGTGTGTGTGTGTGTGTGTGTGTTGTGTATGTATGTGTGTATGTGTATATATGGCATATATTATTATATATATATATATATATATATATATATATATATATATATATATATATATATATACATATATATATGTATATACATATTATATATCTATTATATATCTATATATATATTGTATGTATGTATGTATACACACACACACACATATGTGTGTGTGTATGTGTATGTTATATAATATATATATATATATATATATATATATATATATATATATATATATATATATATAATATATATATATATATATATATATATATATATATATATATATATATATATATATATATATATATATAATATACACACACACACACATACACACATATGTATGTATGTATGTATCTGTATTCGTGTCTTATTCTCCTTATAATTCTATACATGCACAACAAACACACGCATATTCCAATTATATTGCAATCTATACCACCTACATTTTACAAACCACTCAACGGATATTACACTCACCAACTTACATGAATGTGACTCTCCATATCATTGTACCGAGAATTCCCCGAAACCGAACTACGATCAAGTATGAAAAAGATTCGATTCCTTTTCATCTGACACTATTAATTATGCATACCATCCGTGCGTTGCAGTATGAAATCTGATCCTGTGATGTGCGTTAGATACTGAAATCTGAGAGAGGAGAGGTGTTAGGAAAAGGAGCATTTGTTATAAAGGATGATTTTGAAGGCTGTGATACGGGTATGAGACTGTGGAATCTGTTCTTATTCATTATTATCATCTTTGTTTATATTCTTATTATCTTAGTTATTATAATCATTGTTGTTATAAGTAGAATCTTTATGACTATTATCATTATCATTATTCTCATTTTTATTATCAGTGTTATCTTTACTACTATAATCATCATCATTATTGTTAATATTATGATGATTAACAATTATTGAAGAGAGAGGAGGAGAGTAAGACAGAGGGGGAGAGGGAAATAAAGAGAGAGGGAAAGAGAAAGTGGGAGAGAGAAAGGGGTAGAGAGGGAGAGGGAAAGAGGGGAAGGAGTAGAGAGAGAGAGAGAGAGGAAAAGTGGGAGAAAAGGGGTAGAAGGAGAGGGAGGGAAAGAAGGAAGGAGTAGAGAGGGAGAGAGAGAAAGAGGGATATTGGGAGGATGGAGAGAGAAAGAGGTAGAGAGGGAGAGGGAAAGAGGAAAAGGAGTAGAGAGGTAGAGAAAGAGAGAGAGAAGAAGAAGAGGGAGAAGGAAAGGGGAGAGAGAGAGAGGGAGATAAAGGGAGAGGAAAACTGGGAGAGAGGGAGAGGGAAAGTGAGAGAGGGAGAGGGAAAGCGGGAAATAGAGAGAGGGAAAGGAAGAGAGAGAGAGGGAGAGAGAGAAGCAAAAGGAGGAAGAGAGAGAGGGAGAGAGAGACAGAGAGACATCAACAACATCACCATCACTAACATCATGTTCACGATCACCATCCCCTTTCCCTTCGTGTTCTTCCCTCTCCTACCCTTCCTTCCCTCCTTCTCTTCTCCGGTCACAGACGAAAAGACGAAAGGAAAGGCACAAAAGAAAGTCATAGATACGAGGGAATAAACACGCTCTAAAAAAAAAAAAAAAAAAAAAAAAAAAAAAAAAAAAAACCGTCTTTGATTTGCTCAGACAGTAAAATATCGAGATAACAGAAGCTAATTGTACCGGATGCAGAAAGAGACATGCAGGGAAATGAATGATTTAAAATAAAATAAAAGAGAGAGAGAGAGAGAGAGAGAGAGAAAAGTAAACACATGTAATATGAAAAAGACAGAGAGACATACAGGGGAATGAATAATTCAAAAGAAAATAAAAAAGAGAGAGAGAGAGAGAGAGAGAGAGAAAAGTAAACACATGTAATATGAAAAAGACAGAGAGACATGCAGGGGAATGAATAATTCAAACGAAAATAAAAGAGAGAGAGAGAGAGAGAGAAGTAAACACATGTAATATGAAAAAGACAGAGAGACATGCAGGGGAATGAATAATTCAAAAGAAAATAAAAGAGAGAGAGAGAGAGAAAAAAGTAAACACATGTAATATGAAAAAGACAGAGAGACATGCAGAGGAATGAATAATTCAAAAGAAAATAAAAGAGAGAGAGAGAGAGAAAAAGTAAACACATGTAATATGAAAAAGACAGAGAGACATACAGGGGAATGAATAATTCAAAATAAAATAAAAGAGAGAGAGAGAGAGAGAGAAAAGTAAACACATGTAATATGAAAAAGACAGAGAGACATGCAGAGGAATGAATGATTTAAAATAAAATAAAAGAGAGAGAGAGAGAGAGAGAGAGAGAGAGAGAGAAAAGTAAGCACATGTAATATGAAAAAGACAGAGAGACATGCAGAGGAATGAATGATTTAGAATAAAATAAAATAAAAGAGAGAGAGAGAGAGAGAAAAGTAAGCACATGTAATATGAAAAAGACAGAGAGACATGCAGAGGAATGGATGATTTAAAATAAAATAAAAGAGAGAGAGAGAGAGAAAAGTAAGCACATGTAATATGAAAAAGACAGAGAG
>NW_020868646.1:737728-740228 GCF_003789085.1 Penaeus vannamei
TTTATGTTATTCTTTTTTTCTCTCTCTCTCTCTTCTCCCTTTTCTGCCTCGCTCTTTCATTCTCTCTTCTTCCTTCGCCATCCTCTCTCTCTCTTTCCTCCCTTCACATTTCTCTCTCACTATCTTCTTCTTCCTCTTCTCTCTCTCTCTCTCTCTCTCTCTCTCTCTCTCTCTCTCTCTCTCTCTCTCTCTCTCTCTCTCTCTCTCTCTCTCTCCCTCCCTCCCTCCCTCCCTCCCTCCCCTCCTCCCTCTCCCTCTATCCCCTATCCTCTATCCCTCTCTCCCTCTCTCCCTCTCTCCCTCCCTCTCTCCCTCCCTCTCTGTCGCCCTGTGTCAGCCTTGCTTCCCCTTATTTTCCCAAAACAGCGAGACAGGGATTCCAACACTGCACTTTTTATGGCATTCTCAGAGGACAGTTATTAAGCCACTCTTCAGCCGAAAGTAATTGTATACATTAGGTTTATCACTCTACATTATGGTTACAGTTAGATTATACTAGAATGTGCAGAACATATATCTGTTATATGTAAACAAGAAAGATGATGGAGTGTTTATATACATATACACATAAGCTTGCCTACAGACGGACGTACATATACGTACATACTCTCTTACTCTGTCTGTCTGTCTGTCTCTGTCTCTGTCTCTGTCTCTGTCTCTGTCTCTGTCTCTGTCTCTGTCTCTGTCTCTGTCTCTGTCTCTGTCTCTGTCTCTGTCTCTGTCTCTCTCTCTCTCTCTCTTCTCTCTCACACACACACACACACACACACACACACACACACACACACACACACACACACACACACACACACACACACGCACACACAACACACACAACACACACACACACACACACACACACACACACACACACACACACACATCAGCTAAGCGTTAGAATTAAACATTAACTGAAATTGCTATTTCAAATTCATACGCATCTTTGAAGATTACTTGAGAAATTAAATGCAATCTGTTTCCGAGAAGCGACCAATTAAGAAGGAGGGAATTAGAGGAAAGGAATAAAGTGAGGAAGAGAGAGAGAAAGAAAGAAAAATCAAACGTCTTTTCCAGGAATGTGTGACTCGTTCGAATCGGTTCGTTTTCACACTCGAACACATTTTTTCAGGGAAGAATGCGTTCGAATACGAGATCATGGCTTCGATGTATGCAGAATGTTTTAGAATAAGAAAAAAACAAAGAACGTCATAGGTTTGCAGAAAATAAATTGTCTTTTCCGTTGTCATTTCTCTGTCGTAAATAAAACGTTTTTCTCATTTTTTTTGTTTGGGAAGCTGTTGTTAGTTCGAATCGTTTGCTCTGAATTTGCGGAAACGAATAAAAATCCCAAATTGTGGAAAACAAACAAACAAAAAAACCTTTACCCTTTTGTGTCCCTCACCTCATCCTTCCCCCCTTAATACCCTTAATTTCTGCCCTAACCCTTTCCTTCCTTTTTTTTCTTCCCTTCGAGCACTCATCTACCCCATCCACTCCCTCCTCCCTCCCTCCCTATCTTACCCTCCCCCATCCCTATTCTCCCCTCCCCTCCCTTACCTCCTCTTACAATCACTCCCTTCTCTTCCCCTTTCTACCTTTACCTTTCCAGTCCCTTCTCTTTCCCTCCCTACCGTTTCCTTCTCCTCCTTCCCTCTCCCCTTCTACTTTTACCTTCCCCGAGCCACCTCTCCCCCCACCCTTTCCTTCTTCCTCGCTCTAACCCTTCTTCTCCCCAACCCCTTTACCCTCCCTTTCTACCTCCTCCTCAACCGCTCTCTCCTCTTCTCCCTCCTCTACTCCTCCCTCGTCCCCTCCACCCCTCCCTCCCCTCCCCCTCCCTCGTCCCCTCCACCCCCCCTCGTCCCCTCCACCCCTCCTCCACCCTTCAACTCCTCCCTCCTTCCCTCCACCCCCTCCCTCGTCCCCTCCACCCCTCCCTCGTCCCTCCAGGAATGTGTGACTCGTTCGAATCGGTTCGTTTTCACACTCGAACACATTTTTCAGGGAAGAATGCGTTCGAATACGAGATCATGGCTTCGATGTATGCAGAATGTTGTAGGAATAAGAAAAACACAAAGAACGTCATAGGTTTGCAGAAAATAAATTGTCTTTTCCGTTGTCATTTCTCTGTCGTAAATAAAACGTTTCTCATTTTTTTTTGTTTGGGAAGCTGTTGTTAGTTTCGAATCGTTTGCTCTGAATTTTCTGAAACGAATAAAAATCCCAGATTGGTGGAAAACAAACAAACAAACAAAACCTTTACCCGTGTGTCCCTCACCTCATCCTTCCCCCCTTAATACCCTAAATTTCTGCCCTAACCCTTTTCTTCCTTTTTTTTCCTTCCCTTCGAGCACTCATCTACTCCATCCACTCCCTTCTCCTCTTCCCTCCTTCCAATCTTACCCTTCCCATCCCCTATTCTCCCCCTCCCCTCCCTTACCTCTCCTACAATCACTCCCTTCTCTTCCCCTTCCTACCTTTACCTTCCCAGTCCCTTCTC
>NW_020868646.1:745228-752728 GCF_003789085.1 Penaeus vannamei
TTGGGGAAAATTCGCAATTTGGCCTCTGACCCAAAATAACTTGGATCACCATGGAATTAGAAATACGCGGATGACATTCTATTTTTCTCTCTGGTCGCTTAGAGATGGTCTAATATGGATACTAATTTCTCTTGCGTATTTGCAAAGGCATTGTCCATGGGTCGAATTTTTTAAAAATTCTTATTCTGTTTCATGAAGCACTTGCTCTATTGAGATGCAACTGTAAGTTATACGTTTAAGGAACATCTATAGGTTTTTAGTTTATTTTCACTAAATTTGATGATAATATTTGTTATTCTATTTTATATCGCTTTTTTCTCTTCTTCCAGTTCCCCCACTTTCTCTCTCTCTCTCCCTCTCTCCCTTCTCTGTGTCTCTCTCTCCCCCTTCTCTGTCTCTCTCTCTCCCTTTCTCTGTCTGTCTCTCTCTCTTTCTCTTCTCTCTCTCCCTCCCCTCCCTCCCTCTCTCCCCCCCCTCTCTTCTCCTCTCCCCCCTCTCTCCTCATTTCCCCTTTCACTCTCACTACCCTCCTTTCCCCTCCCCTTTTCTATTTTTCCCTTTCCTCTCTCTCTCTCTCCCTTTCAGCCCCGACCCCCCCATTCCGCTCATCTCAGTTCCTCATGATCGTCTCGCGAGAAGCCAGTGGTCCCCGTTCTCGAGGAAACCCGATCGTCTATTCAAGGAAACTTAAGCGGATTTTTGTTTTTGGAGGATGAGTCGACGAGGGAAGGGAGAGAGAGAAAGACATGGGGAGTGTGGGATGAGAGCTATCTTGCTTTCTGTTTCTCAGTCGCCCTTTTTTTTTTCTCTCTCACACACACAAATAGACACACAAATATCTGTTTGTGTGTGTGTGTGTGTGTGTGTGTGTGTGTGTGTGTGTGTGTGTGTGTGTGAGAGAGAGAGAGAGGGAGAGAGAGAGGGACAGGGGAGTGGGGGGGCATAGACTAAAGGAAAACAGTTAAGACATGTCATATTTATTTAGAAAACAAATATGACATGCATACACTCATACAAATGTAATATATAGAGTTACTATTCACAACGTAAGAAAGCCATCGACACACAAACACATATTCTTATACACACAAACCAATACAATTTCGAAAATGTGACCATTTAGGGAGCGAATCCAACATACATTCACTCACACATCCACTTTTATAAATACAGTTTAAAATGGGTGACTATATAGAACGCAAATACAACACAGTACATACACACGAACAGCATTTCAAAAGTGTGACCTTTTAGAACGCAAATACAACAGGCTCTTCAAACACTCCCCCCCCCCCCCCTGCCCTCTTGCATTCCCCACCGTCCCTTGTAAGCAAAAGAACGATAATCTCTCTAGAATCCAAAGCATAAGGTATTACGTAATAGTAACTATTCGTAGACTGAAAAAACGGCATTAAAAACTTGATAAATTAGACACACAAACTATTCGTAGACTGAAAAACATTAAAAAGTTGATAAATTAGACACACAAGAACGAGAAGAAAGACCTGAAAACGTCCATCTCGGGAAATCAGAGAAACCCCCCCAAATTATTTCCCAGTTTGGACTCTTTTTCCCGGGCAATGCAATTTTAATCGCACGCAAAACTCCTGATGAACTTTGCAGAGTGATTTGGTCTTTTAATAAGCTCGGATTCTGAAACGGTGCAACATTTCTCTGGCTTTCGCTTCGTTCTACCGATCTGAGATACGGTTCATTCATTAATGCAATTTTAGGTGTGTGCGGTTTGAATGCAGTTGCATGTGCAGACGCAGACACATACGTACAGACGAGTGAAACAAACAAGCAAACGCACACATGCATAGAAGTGTCTATATATAGATATGTATCTCTATCTCTCGATCTGTGTGTGTGTGTGTGTGTGTGTGTGTGTGTGTGTGTGTGTGTGTGTGTGTGTGTGTGTGTGTGTGTGTGTGTGTGTGTGTGTGTGTGTGTCTGCGTGTGTGCGTGCGTGTACGTGCGTGTGTGTGTATGCTGGAAATAGAGAAAACACATAGGTAGGTAGGTAATTAAATACGAAGAGAAGAAAGAAAGAAGAGAAAAGAAAAGAAACAGAATCAAACATGAATACAGAGACCCCAAACAAAACGGGAATACAGGGAGACAAACAGAAAACGACAAAAAAGAGAAGAGACGGGAGAGCAAAGAGGGATTGGGGCCGACTATCGTTAAACACGAACCGAAATGGGGCATAAAGTACACCGAAGGACCAGCTTTCTACAACAGCTAACTTCCAGTACGTTAACAGTTACAAGCTCGTTATACTGCTCGTTAAGGGTCGTTGGCAGAGTAAGGTTTAGCCAAGAATGCAGGACGTAAAAACAGAGATTGAGATTATAAATAAAACTATGAGAATGATACACACACACACACACACACACACACACACACACACACACACACACACACCACACACACACACACACACACAATATATATATATATATATATATATATATATATATATATATATATATATATATATATTACCCGAAGCATGCTTTTGTATTTATTTTCGTTAATAGCTGGTCTTCTTTTATGCAGATAGACAGCTAGATGGCTAGATATATTGACTGATAGGTACGTGTATGGCCATATAATGAGACAGGTAAAAGAGAGGGAAGGAGAGAGTAGACTAGAGAAGAGTTGAGAGAAAAGAGAGAAGAAAGAAAAAGCGAGAGCAAAAAAAGTGTGAGCAAGCTAGAGAGAGAGAGAGAGAGAGAGAGAGAGAGAGAGAGAGAGAGAGAGAGAGAGAGAGAGAGAGAGAGAGAGAGAGAGAGAGAGAGAGAGAGAGAGAGAGAGCAAGAGCAAGAGAACGACAAAGAACGAAAGATCGAGCGAGTTAGAGAGAGAGAGAACGAGAGAACAAGAGATAGAGAAAGCGAAAAGTAAGAGAACGAGCAAAAGATAGATAGATAGATAGGTAGATAGAGAGAGAGAACGAAAGATAGAGCGAGTTAGAGAGAGAGAGAGAGAGAGAGAGAGAAGAGAGAGAGAGAGAGAGAGAGAGAGAGAGAGAGAGAGAGAGAGAGAGAGAGAGAGACGATAGAGAAGAGAGAGAGAGAGAGAGAGAGAGAGAGAGAGAGAGAGAGAGAGAGAGAGAGAGAGAGAGAGAGAGAGAGAGAGAGAGAGAGAGAGAAGAGAGCAAGAGAACGATAGAGAATGGGAGAGAGAGCTAGAGAGCGAAAGAAGCGAGCGAGCGGTGCAAAGGACAGCGATCTCCTGCAGTGGCCCTCTAATCAGGATTCCGCTATACCTGGGCGTTCGTTTTACGGCGTAATCGGATCACGTTCCTTCTCGCAGAAGAGGCTCGCGTCTTGGCACACCCGCTGAAAACAGTGACCGAGGAAGGGGGGGTGGGGGGTTCTCTCTGCCTTTGTCTGTTTGTTTTTGTTTGTTTGTCTCTGTCTTTCTATGTCTCTCTCTGTCTCTGTCTCTGTCTCTGTCTCTTCTTTCTCTCTCTGTCTTTCTTCTCTCTCTTCTCTCTCTCTCTCTCTCTCTCTCTCTCTCTCTCTCTCTCTCTCTCTCTCTCTCTCTCTCTCTCTCTCTCATAGTAAGAGTAGTAATAATATAAAAAAAATATATTAATGATAATAATGATAATGGTAGTGGTCATAATAATAATGATAACATAATAATATGATGATAGTAATATAATAATGATAATAATGGTAACAGAAGTAATGATAGAAATGACAAAAATAACAATAACAGTAACATTAATCATCATTAATTTTAATTATATAAATGATATAATGCTCATAATGATAATAACAATGGTAATAATAACAACAATGATATCAATAACAGCAACAATAGCAATGACAATGATAATGGTAAGACAATGATAAGGGGAATGGTAATGATAATGACAGTGAAAATAACGATGATAAGATATTAGCTTAAACTACTGAGGATCCGTGATAAGAAAGAAAAACACAAATCTGTGATATCTCGCCATTTTGCAATATAAAGACCTATAATCCTTCAGGTCTATAAAGCATTCTCAATAAAAAAGAAAGATAAACAAATCTTCGATAGAAATAGAAAAAAAAAATCTAAAACGGTGAAGAACGATAAAGAGAGGCTGTTAAAAAAAGGAAAAAAAAAAAGGTTTAAAATCGAGTTACTTTGCTTTCCGTCTCGTGTTCGCCTCCGCTTGTCACAGCACGAGAAAACTTCGTCCTTTTCTTTGACGTTGTTGCTGACGTCAGGTGGGCGAGAGGGACTTTTCGAGGGCGAGGCTGTTGCCAAGGGATTGACTGCAGACTGAGGCCCTGTGCAGGAATGGCGGAAAGGAGATACATATTGCTTGTGTTGTGTTGCAAGGATATATCTCAATCTGAATAGAGTTCAAGCGTAAGGTGCTAAGAATTAGCGCTTGTCACGCTTTTGTGGGAGTTGATTGTTGGGTGAAAATAGAAGGGTGAGGGTGGCTAAGCCTTGGTGTTTTATGCATGTGGTCTGAGATATGTTGGTAGAAGCTGATGGAAGGCGACCGCTTTGTCTGCTTGTGTTATGTTATGGAAGTCTGTTCTAGTCCCGAATGGTATGTGGAAGGTATGTTTGTAGGAATCTGTTCTAATGTGGTATTGTCACATGTCTCCAGTTGTGGACATTACGTGTATTAGTTGCGTTTGTGGTGTAAGTAATCTTGTTTATTTCTGTCAATTTGATTGTGATTTTGAACATAGTTGTTAATCTGTGTGCTTGTCTGCGTATTGTGAGGGCGTCCGTATGTATTTATTGTTTGATACGTGTTGTGATATCAGGAGTTTTAGTGTAGTTCGTAATGAACCTGGGTGCCGTGGTATTAATTTTTTCTAGCATGTTACTACTTGTTTCTGTGTGTGGATCCCACACTGCTGCACACTACTCCAGTGTTGGGCGGACAAGTGCGTTGAAAGCTGTGTGTTGTGTCTTGTGTACAGCCGTCTAAATTCCTTACCATGAAACCCAGTGTTCGCTTAGCTTTATGTTGAATGTTGTCTATGCGTTCATGTTGGAGTGTGATTCCTAGGTGTAAGTGCGATGGTGCATTGGGTAATTGTTGAGAGTGGATTGTATAAGGAAATTTAATGGGTGATTAAGGACGGGTGAAATAAAGGGTTTTACATTTGACTGGCCTTAAGTTTATTTGCTAAGTGGTTTCCCATTGCTCGAGGGAATCAAGGTCAGCCTGGAGGAGTTTGCAGTCGCAAGAGTCTTAATTGACAAAAAACTCCAGCAGTAGAATTAGGGGTGGATAGTGGGAGGTCATTTACATAGAGCAAGAAAAGGAGATGGACATAAGGCGATGCCCTGGGGGACACCAGCCAGGAGAGACAGAGACAGGTAAGAACAGTCCCGTCAAGAAAGAAAAGCTGTCGTCCAAAGAAGAGTTCGTCCAGTAATTCCTTTAAACTGTAGGCTGTGAATCGGTCTTTTTGGGGATTTCGTCGGTTTTGGCAATGTCAGATACTAGGTCGTCGACCTATTTACCGTCATGTCTATTTAGGAGTCTAGAACTGTCATGATGAGTCAACAATGAGTTGGAATTCGCATTTTTTTAGGGGGTCGGAATCCATGTTGCGTGTCAGTATGTTGTTTGTGTCAAGGTGATTCATTCAGCGTTCGTGCGTGATGTGTTCAAAGATACTGGAGACGATGGCGAGGAGAGAGATGGGGCGATAATTTGAGTTGGGAGGTAGGATGGGGTGGTGTGTCGGGGGCTTGGCGGCGGTGGTGCCGTAGGGAAGCAAGGGAATGTTATAACATATAAAATATATATTGTAATAACTATCAATTTCACAAAGAAAGCACACACACACACACACACACACGCGCGCACACACACACATGCATCTCTCTATCTCTCTCTTATATGTATATATATATATATATATATATATATATATATATATATATATATTATATATATAATATATATAATATATATATATATATATATATATATATATATATATATATATATATATATATATACATACATATATATATATATATATATATATATATATATATATATATATATATACATACACATACGTACATAGACACACACACACGCATACACCTTTACCTAACTTCCTGCATTCAACTACAAGTCATTTCTAAGATTAAGCTCTTGCAGACGACCAATACGTTAATCTTGGAATATAGAACTTTAATAGACGTTCGTATTAAAGCGCAAGCAAGAATTGATTCTTTGTCACCACCTGCAGATCTCCGTATCTGAGGTACTGCTTTTCATTTGAAAGGAGATCTGTTTGAGGTCTCTGAAAGCCAAAACACAGCAAGAGAGACAATTACATTTCATGAAAAAAGTAGTAGTGAAAGAAGTTTTCATTAATGAATATAAAAAAGAAATAGTGAAAGTTAAGTTATTTTTCATTGATGAATATAAAAGCAAATATGTTTGTAAGGGAAAGTGGCACTCCTCCAGAAATCTAGTTTTAAGTAATCAATTAATATATCTTTGCATTCACCCTCCTATCCATGGATGAATAAAAGCTTCGTATAGTCCATACGGTTCTACTCCCCCCCCATCCTCCTTTCCCTTACCACACTAACTTCACACTACTTAATTTATCCAGTAAAAAAAAAAAAAAAAAAAAAAAAAAAAAAAAAAAAAAAAAAAAAAAAAAAAATCAGGATGTCTTTGTCTACCCCCCTCCCCCCCCCCTTCACACCTCCCTTACCACCACTAACTTCAAATTCCTACTTAGTTTATCCAGTAAAAAAAAAAAAAAAAGAAAAAAAAAAGTATGTCTGAGTGTACTTGCCCCGGTTCTACTCTTGACTAGAACCACTGTGTTTGGGTAGATGAGCGTGGTTGATTACATACGTACTCTCCCCTCTATTTATGCCACTCTGTTGACGTTTGTACGTATCTGACTGCCTGTCTGTATATTTATCAGTCTCTCTCTCTTACTTTTCACGCCTCTCCCCACCCACCCAACCCCTTCCTTCCCTCCCACATACACACATACACACACACACCCATACTCCCTCCCTCCCCTCACAACTCCCTCCCTCACTCAAACACACACACCACACACCCCTCCCTTCTCCTTCTCCCTCCCTCCAACACACAACACACACACACTCCTCTCCCCTCCCTCTTTCCCTCCAACACACACACACGCTCACACACACTCCCCCCCCTCCCCCCTCCTTCTCCCTCCAACACACACACACTCCCCTCCCTCCTTCCCTCCCTCCCCTCCCCTCCTCCCTCCCTCCCCCCCTCCCTTCCCCCCCCTCCCTCCAACACACACCTCCCCTTCCTCCCCTCCTCCAACACACCACTCCTTCCCTCCCTCCTCCCTCTCCTCCCTCCTCCTCCTCCCACCCTCCCCCTCCCCTCCAACACACACACACTCCCTCCCCCCTCCCTCCCTCCATCCCTCCTCCAAACACACCTCCCCTCCCCTCCCTTCCCTCCCTACTCCCCTCCCGTCCCTCCCCTCCTTCCTTCCC
>NW_020868646.1:757728-792728 GCF_003789085.1 Penaeus vannamei
CTTTTAATAGAAATATAGTAAACTAGCGACGTAAAAAACCCTATATAGTTAAATAGACTGGGGAAGAGAAAAATAAAATGGCTGAATGCTAATATTTAAAAGCCTGAGTAAAATAGTTTTTCATAGAACTTCGAATACATATCAGTGATAAACATTTCATAAAAACAATTTAACATAAGGAGTAACAAACGAAAAGGTAGAAATGGGACAATGAGAAAAGTAGGTAGATAGAGTTAGATAGATAGATAAGATAGATAGAAAGAGAGGGAGAATGAGAAAGAATGAGGGACAGAGAATGGCGGGGAGAGAGAGAGAGGGGGGGGAGAGGGAGAGGAGAGGAGAGGGAGAGGGAGAGGGAGAGGGAGAGGGAGAGGGAGAGGGGAGAGAGGAGAGGGAGAGAGAGGAGAGAGAGAGAGAGAGAGAGAGAGAGGAGAGAGAGAGAGAGAGAGGAGAGAGAGAGAGAGAGAGAGAGAGAGAGAGAGAGAGAGAGAGAGAGAGAGAGAGAGAGAGAGAGAGAGAGAGAGAGAGAGAGAGAGAGAGAGAGAGAGAGAGAGAGAGAGAGAGAGAGAGAGAGAGAGAGAGAGAGAGAGAGAGAGAGAGAGAGGAGAAACTTTTATTCCATGCCTCGTTTTCTGTTAATATTCATTCTGGAACAAAAAAACAACTCATAAACGTTCTTTTCACCTAACGAACCCTCATATGCTACAAAACAATAACACAATACAACCATAAATACTTCACCCACGGCATACTGAGGGTCGAATCGTCTTTCGCCTCTAAACCACAACGCAATAAGGCCGCAAATGAAATGAGAACATCAGTAACTACCTAAGCAGCTCGTTCGGTATGGGAGTGCGATGGTGCTGTGCAGTTCGCTAGCTCCACGCAGTCCTCAGGTCAGTGTAGGATTCAGTGTGGTCGTGGAAGTCGGTCACTCCTTCAGCAGACGATCCTACGGCTTCTGGGATCATGGACTGGAACGGAGTAATACTGATTGTGAGTATGTTTTGCATGCAGGATATCAAGTGGATTTGGTGATTCCGTTCGGTCTATATAACAAATATAAGGGAAAACTGAGGATGACACGTGGGGTTTGTAATCAGCAGTTGTTCTGTTTAAACGAGGAAGGTTTCGATGCCGATCTGCGAGCTGTTTTTGTTAATTTCACAAAGCCATCCAACCTTGCAATTGTTATTCCTCCTGGTAATTTTCTATATTACCTTCGCCTCTCCGATATCGACGATTTTGGAATCGTTGGATTCCTCTCACTGTCCGCACTGCAAATATATAGTATAGCGACAAACTTGGTCCCGATAGCAAGGGAGGGCTTGGAAGGTTCTAGAGAAAATTGGGAGAATAATATAACACACTGTGAAAATAACCATGGTTATTTATATGACTTTCCATTGCAGGGGCGAGGAAACAAAACCTCACCACGTATTCCCGGCAGGCTAGAGCGTTTCACAGTTATCGGCGATCTCGGAGCGGCGGACGTATTACATTTACCTCGTAACATTCCCATTGAATCAGCATATTAACCTTGGCATAGTCAGCATTGTATACTGAGACGATTGTAGTATAATCAGGATGAACAGGGTGGCCCGCCCTCGTCGGCGGGTTTTGCGCCTCTCTCGATGTTACACCGATGGCCTCAAGGTCGAGTTTCCCGTCCCCTGGAACCACGATTTTCGAATTCCTAACCGAAATAACCGCCGCGTTCAGTACTTCGCCACAGCCGCCGCGATGACCGAGTGTGGAGGGTGCTCTATCTTGTACATACCGAGATGAAGAGAATGCATCCCGGGGGGTGTTGGGGGTGGTGGTGGCAGAGCCCCCCACCAACCCTCCCCTTGTTCAGTGTCCAGAGGGCATGCCTAGTCACAGCGCCGTAAATTGTTAGGTTAGATTGGGTTATGGGTCAGGACGTATTTGGAGTTTGGAAGGTGTGAAATCCCGTAGATTTTGCCGAAAGATGGATTGAATTTCCGTAGTTTTTCGAACATAGGTGCGTAAACTTTCAAAGGCGGCGAGCATGTCCGTAGAGTTTCATTAGCCAATTTTTAGCGTTTTTTTTCTCCAGTTTTACACATTTCTGTTCGCTATTCTTATGCCTGTTTTACCTCATAATTTCCCTGATATGGAATAACTTTGACACCGACGCGCGTAGAGAGAGATAAAAGGACACCGCCATCTTAGAGAGGAAAAATAGTGGGATAGAACATAGTTTTAAGATGCGCAGGCCTTATATTTAGCGTTAAATGGAAAAGAACGGCGGCGCTACGAGACTAAGTCGAAATCAACCTTTTGCAGGGAGAACTTGTCTACATTTTACCTGTACTCGTTGGTACAGGTAAATTTCCAGCCATCCTTCTTTTAGACGAAAAATATATGCAAACGATAGAGCAAGTGATTCTAAGAAACTTCAATGAACTTCAACCGCAACTCAATAAGTTATTGGACACTCAATAGTTTAAAAATCACCATCTGATATCCTTTCCTTTGTAAACAAAACAATGCCATTTCATTGATGTACATTTATTCTAATCACTGAGATTCGTGCTTATATAAAGCCCACGATATTGTTTCAAAATATGACAATACACCAGTAATACTCGCACGATATTGAGTATTTACAATAACAAACAAATTTCTTGCTCTGCGCAAATCGGTCTGACCCCATGTTACGGGCAAGAAGGGCCTGAAGAATTGCGCGGTAATTTTAAAATGATGTAAGCTTGTTGCGTGAGTTTCTCTCGGTACTTTTCAAGCATGTTATAGTACTTCGAAAACATGTGATTTGTTAGTTGATACCCAATGCTCTAATGGAATATTTGTAACGTATCACATGGCACGAGAGGTGTTATAGGTATGTATAGGAAATATGATAACTAATCGAACATGAAGACCAGATTGCAAGCGGTGTGAGCCTCTCGACAATATATTTTTGAGGTTTTACTTCAAATAGGAATGTGTGTGTATATATGTATGTACACACACACACACACACACACACACACACACACACACACACACACACACACACACACACACACACACACACACACACACACACTGTATACATAACAAGTGTGTATCATCGAATCATAAAAAGTAATCGGAAGCAGAGCCAGATTTCCGGTCTTTCCAACCAGCGAGAAAAGCATCACTTTCGTAGCATTAATTTTCACCTTTCCAAATCGTAATGTGCGTTAATCATTGCATTTTAAAGTTATGGGATTACCATTATTGACTTTTCACATTTATCAATAACCAAAAGCGCAGAATAGAGCATTTGCTATTTGAAAATAACTAAATAATAATTACATACACCACCAATAATATAACGACAGGCAAGTCTTTGAGAATACCGAATGATGGCACATCGGGTCAGAAGTGCACTGAATGCAAGGCAGACGCGCATTAACCAAGAACATTAAACTAAAACCCATCATAGCAACACCTAATATGCAAACCGGTCATTAAATGCATACCATTTGATAAGCCCATATATTCATAATTATTATATGGAGAGCCAATGGCTTTACCAGAAGGCGACAGTGTAGCAGTTGATATCCGTGAGCTACATTTTTACGATTTTGGCCAGTGGTTGTGTATTTACTAAAATTGGCATTCGCTCCTCAGCTAATATTTTAATGTTCTCGCCCATAGCTTCAGATGGGGAGAATGACTACCCTTGTCTGCCCACTTTAATTAATTTCCCGACCGACTGAGCAGCGGCCCCGGTGAAATAGCTTACAAAACCTTTGTCGGCGGCTGCACAATTATGTTCATAGGGCATTTAATATAACATTGTTTTAAAAATCTTTAGGAAAAGTCATGTAAGCATAGAAAATAAGATTGATATCTTAACTTGAAATGTTTTGTGCAAGGTACACAGCATAGCACCTGAACTGATGATAATAAATGTGCCTCCTGTATAATTTAATAAGAAATGGGCACCAGTTATAACGAACAGTTCTGTGCACCTGATTATACCCGCAACAAACCTCAACAAATTGTAGCCACTGAAAACCTGAGCAGTTGACGTCATATTTTTCTGACCAATCAAAACTCGTGTTTTCGGAATTCTGTGCACTCGGCCACAATAAACGTTCAATGTTTCTGTCCACGGTGCGAGGAGGTATCCGTGTGAATTATCGATATATTGAAAGCCGGCTGTGAAAGTTTGTTTTTGCAAAATACGTTTATCCCAAGAAATACCACATCTAGGACATATGACGGTGGTTTATAATCACGGAGGAAAAAGGCGAGTACGATTTAAATAGACAATAACGAGAACCTACATTAGTTATATTGCACGTAATATATATAATGAAATATCAATCAAATGCCAGTAACAATAAGTCTTTACATCTAATATTACAACAACGCAGTATTTCTGAAAATTATTTGGCGTAAGTTCATTGTCTATTGCATAAATCATAATTGATTCGGTGTACAGTCACATTGCGGCCGACAAATTCGCTGTAAAAGATTTAAAAGTTACGTTGGATTATTTGATTTAAGCAGCGCGGACTCAGAATGAAGACCACAAATGCGCACAAATTCAACCTTGCATATTTTGTAAAGATATATATATATATTTTTTTTAACGTTAACCATCACTAAGGTTTGTAGACGCGTTTCTCAAATGCTATGAAAGTTTGACAACTACGTCGATCAGGTAGAGAGCAACAATTGCTTGACACGGAACTACTGTAAATAGAGCAACTTCCATTTTTTTTATCTGACGGTATGTGTTGAATATTGTTTAATAATCTTTTATAATCATTTGACATCGTGCTAATAAACCGGGGGGGGGGGTTAGTTGGATTTGTTTTCATTATTTTGGTTCACATGATGACCACATTTTGCTCTATTGAAATTTTTGTGTATCAGATATCGAATTCGTACGCGTTGAGTGTTGCACTTGTTTACTTAAGCGGTATTTCGTCTGTCGGACAGAGTATGGCTCATATTTCAGATAATTACTTTTTAATGATGTTTAAATGGCATTTAGTTTCTTTCTTTAGACATTTACAGGTTGATATTGACATGTGCTATCCGCTTCTCTCCTCCCACTTTGGAGCTTCGTGAACTGTTATACCTCCCCCCCTTTGGAACTTGTCTCTACGTCGGTAATCCTTATTGCGTAAAGAGAAGAAAAAGAGGGGGGGGGAGATTGCCATTCTGTTCACCTCATAACCATTTTGTCCCGATAGCGACTTCTCTCCGGCAACAATATTCATTGCCAAATGATGAAAATATCCCTTGCATATCACCGCTGTCTAAGTGGTTCATCTTGTTTAACTTGCCAGGAATAAAACAACACTGGCCTCTTGTGTAGCAAAAGGTATGAATGAGACTGGATATCTTCACAATACAAGAGATGTAATTAACCGGTTTCGATTACGTCTTCATCAGAAATACATGTATTTCTGATGAAGACGTAATCGAAACCGGTCAAATACATCTCTTGTATTGTGAAGATATCCAGTCTCATTCATACCTTTTCTACATTTGTCAACATGGATACGTTTCATGGCTCATCTTGTTTAACTTGCCAGGAATAATACAACACTGGCCGCTTAACTCGTTACTGCAATATCCCAAGTAGTTCGTGTGTTACTACATGCTTGTTAAAATTTACATTTTGTTAATTATGGTATTTGTTACAGAAAGATGCAGCCCCCAATTGAAAAAATACTTTTGTTTATGCAGGAAATCCAATGTTTTCATCGATTTTCGGTGTTTCTTCTGCAGGAGATGGAGTGCCATTTCTCCATTGGCGATCTTGATTTGTTAGTCCAGTAAGCAGGGAAGCGCATGAAGTATCATGGAAATTGTGGCAAAACAGGCTGAATTAAGAATAAAGATAACAAATGCATCAAACTAGCACCAAAAAAACGCTTAAAATCGGTCATTTAAACTCTATGAATGGAGTCGCCACCTTTGAAATTCTACAGGCTGACGCGGTAGTAAAAAAAAAAAAAAAAAAAACAGGAACCCAATCCATGTTTCGGGAAAACTCTCTGGGAATTCACACATTCCAAACCCCGCTTCGCCCTCCCCCCCCCTCCCCCGTACACATTCTCTTCACCTCGGTATGTACAGTAAGATAGAGCTGCATTCACACCGTAAAATAAACCAAATACCTTTACATCCAGAAACCTCAAACTTTCGTTGCTTCTTTGTACCAATACGTCGCGTACACAGCATCTTTTGTTCAGATATTACACTATCTGCAAACCGTTGGGGCTTAGACTTTTGCCATGCTTTCCTATCTTCCGTTTAGTCTTTGTCGTAGTGGGAGTCATGCCAAATGCCGTAATTTTTTTTACAAGGCTTGAAGAAATTAAGTATACATATAATATTCATTCATTGAGTGCACCTCGTTGCACTCAATGAATGAATATTATTTTATTTAATGTATAGGATACGAGGCCGGGTTATTTTTAGAATTCATACGTTCATGTTTACATTTTGTACAATGTCCAACAGTGGTAAAGTTTCAATGGCTTTTCCTTTCTTCATAAGGGAGTCACTTGTTTGCTTTTACAACTCGGAGACTAATGATCATATCTTCACACAACAAAGTGCGTTTGAAAGAGGAATCATATTATTCTATGGTAGATGAACAGTTATTATAATTTTCTCTTTACAGATGATTGTGGGAATAACTGCTGGCGTGGCAGCAGATGACTGTCCAGGGGAAGGGAGGTTTCCCGATTCAAGTATCTGCGGTGCTTACGTAGATTGTGTAGACGACGGAAACGGCGGCTATAATGCAAGAAAAGGTGATTGTGACGGCTTCATGTACAATGCCACCTCTGGGGAATGCTCCAAAGACGGCATGGTTAGTATCTTTTACTGTTTTAAAGTGATTATTTATGGTGTTAATGAATCCTTATCTATTTGTCTACCATTGTTTGATTTTTGTTCATCTTGATATTTACAGTGTGTTAACTCGCGTCACACCCGGAGTGTTACCCCAGACATGAACCCATATTCCCATCTGTGTGAAGCCAAGCCTGATGGTTTCCTGTGTGCAAATTGCAAAACTCAGGTCATGTGTGTGCAGGGACAGGCCTTCGTTCGTCACTGTATTGAGGGTGACTTTTGTTTAAATAAACTCCAGTTTGCAGGAGGCGTGTGCTATCCAGGCGCCCCTGTGCAGTGCACATGTGAACGGCCTCATGAATTTCGTGTGGATTATTATGACCCACAGAGGTTCTTCGCTTGCGCAGAATCTTATTCAGAACCAGTTGCCTATAAATGTCTGGATGGAATGGCATTTCATGAATCATCTTCACAGTGTCTAAACAATGCCGGATTTCCACCATGCACCGTATCTGGAGTTTTTGCCAACCCAAATAATTGTGGCGAATACTATACATGCATTGCCTTGAGACATGGATTTCTTCAAAGGTTCTCCATGTGCAGTAATAATACTTTGTTCAATGAGAAAACGCAAACCTGTGAAGATCCTTGTATTTATCAGTTTGAGTGCCAAGAGGACGGGCGGTTCGGTGATCCCCTTAATGTTCGTTATTACTTTGAGTGCGTCGTGCAGAATGGGCAAATGAAGAAGTCTCGTTACTCTTGTCCTGAGGGTTATATTTGGTACGCTGAAAACCCAGGAGTTGGACGATGTGTGGAAGATAACGGGGACTACTACTTTGACTACCCCTTCCGCAACTGCAAGAATCCTGGGGACCTGTGCCACGATCAAAGTAAGTGTGTGTGTGTGTGTGTGTGTGTGTGTGTGTGTGTGTGTGTGTGTGTGCTCCCTCCCTCCCTCCCTCCCTCCCTCCCTCTCCTTTGGTAAGCAAATAGAAATTTGAAGGCCCAGTACTTAAACATGGATATTGAGAGCCAAAAGGAAGTATGTAGTTTCTTCGCCGTGCTCGCTTTCTAATTCAAACTTTGAAAACTCGACTAATAGTACTTGTTTTTCTTAATGTGTCTTAACCTTAACCTGTTCCAGTCCAATGTTCTGTGGTGTTAAAAGATGTAAATATAGTATTTTTGGTTTTAGTTGACTATTTAGGATAATTGATGGTTGTTTAACGATCGCTTACCGTTGAAAACCTCTTCGCACCGAGATTAAAAACTCTTACTTGTAGGCCTAGAGTCCTAGATTATCTCGGAGGTAGAGCAGTCGGCCGATTTCTTTGAAGACAGTCAGTGGGTCAAGTAAATGTTCTATGGCACTTTTACTAGTCTATAAAGCAGAATTAATGAAGGATTTTAAAGGGTTGTGTATGTCCCAGTTGCAAAGACTGCCCAAGTGAATCATAGAAATTGACACGCTGTAGATGTTAAGCCTCGAGTATTGTGATCTTATTTTCGAAAGCTACCAACTCTTACTTGTACAATCAGTTGGCTTCTTGTTTCGCCACTAAACAGATTATTGTGCGCAGGCCCCTTGCTATCCTGGTGTTATCTGTAGATCTTTAAGCGTGGCTCCCCACTTCATCTGTGGTCCTTGCCCAGCTGGATTTACTGGAGATGGGATTACATGCAAGGGCCTAGAGGTAATTGCTTGTATCTATCTGCAAAACTCTGAATTTCTAGACTGTCAAATAGGACCTTAGTGTGTATGTATACAAGTAATCTGCAATTTATTACCGTTTTCAGTGTCCAGTTGGCTATGCGGGGACCAGTGGTGAATGTGCTCGTGACTCTGACCTTGATGGCTACCCAGACTCCGAATTAAGTTGTTCAGAAAAATATTGCCGTCAGGATAACTGCATTTATAAGCCAAATTCCGGCCAGGAGGATGCAGACGGCGATGGCGATGGCGATGCCTGTGACAGTGATGCTGATGGGGATGGCTTTGATAAGAATACAGTAAGAAAAAAGTGAATTTATATAACGCATGTGCATATTATATTTGATTTGTTCAAATATGCAAGTTATAAATGTAGTAAGTTTATCGTTTTACCTGATAGCTCAGGGGAGCTCCCTTATAAACCTGGCTGTAGAGGGATAACTTTAATTTGGTCATTTTATTATACTGAAGCAGTCGTAAGAGATAATCTCCATAAGTCACTTGTTTAATCTAACAATAATATTACAGGATAACTGTCTTCTGATATCCAATCCATTACAAGAAGACTTGGATTCAGATGGATGGGGAAATGTCTGTGATAACTGCCCTGCGGTGTCTAACCCGAGCCAGAAGGATACTGACGGGGATGAAATGGGCGACGAATGTGACGATGATATTGATAATGATGGTACAGTTTAGTTTTGGTTTTGGGCTATAAATGATGTAACAAATAAAGCAAACCAACTGCCATAATTTAATCCAGGCTACTAAATTTCAAGGAATGTTATTAATCTCCTCAACTAGGAACCGCTAATATTAACGATAATTGTCGCTTCACTGCAAATGCCAACCAAAACGATCTTGATCGGGATGGTCTGGGCGATGAGTGTGATAACTGCCCCCGCCATCCCAACGTTGGCCAAGATGATGTTGATGAAGACTTGCTGGGAGATGCATGTGATGATGATGCTGACTTGGATAGGTAAGCTGGTGGTTAGATTTTTGAAGTTGCTCCCGGGTGATATGAGAAATATAAAAAAATAACTACTTAATAGCATGGATCGCCTTGTTTTCAAAAATGTGCTTTCAGTGATGGCGTGGAGGACAGTATAGACAACTGCCCAGATGTGGCCAACAGTGACCAGTCAGACGTAGATGGTGATGGCAGTGGCGATGCCTGTGATACTGACAGCGACGGTGATGGCGTGGATGACACGGGTGATAACTGTGCGCTGATACCGAATTCAGGCCAATTGGACAGTGACGGGGACGGCCGGGGTGATGCCTGCACCAACGACTTCGACGGTGACCAAATTGTCGATACAGAAGATGTCTGCATCAACAATCCTCGTGTGCGCTCGACAGATTTCAGGTGGGTGGTGCGGTTATGAACACGAGTTCAGGTCTTCAGCTATTTTGCTTAAGTATTTATTAGCGTGAACAATTAGTGGTTTTCAATGAATAACCTGATTTCAAAAACTTAGAATGCTTCTGGTACATTTATTTTATATAGCCTAATGAAAATTTAAATGTATGTGTATATGTTGTGTGTGTATACATGGCCTGTGTGTGTTGTGTATAGTTTTTTCTTCTCTCTCGAAAGACAAGAGATTGACAGATTGATTGATAGCATAAGCAGGATCTGTCGATGAGTGGGCAGCAGGGAGCATAGATGAATCCGTAGAAGGGAACTATAGACAGTTGCAGCAGGGGAGAGAAATTGGTATGGAAGTATCCTTGACAGGTTTAGGGAGAGCAATGGCTGTATCTTCTTTCCTTGTGGATGGCACTGTGTCCTCCCTAAATATCTTATTGAATAGATTTAACAGGAAATTTTGATATCTTTCCCATAACTCGGATAACATTTGCTATGGGATATCGTCACTTCATGGGGCAGTCTTAAAGGGCTTGTGTGAAGTAATTATCGTGCATTGTTTTTTTTCCATTGAATGTATTGGTCATTATGTATTGTTAGCTATTCATAGCAAAAAAAAAATTTCGAAGAGACCCTCTGGTATCCCCAAAACTCCCATGGCAACGCCCTTAGAAACGGATGCAAAACATCGGCGATCTTTGGCAATCTCCGGTAGTGACGTCATTCCCAGAACCAGGGAGAACCTTGTTGAATAACGTGATACACACAGTAGTGCACAGCCAGTCATTTTGTGTGTGTGTGTGGGGGGGGGGTAGAGAGATGTCCCCCTCTTTTTCTTGACCTTTCTATTCACTTTTCCTGGTTCATTAAAATCTGCATTTGACACTTTTTCATTCTTTTCCATCCACTCTCTCTCTCTTTCATCCTTTTCATTTTATCATTATAGTTACTACAACTTCGAATGTTTTTATCATCAATGGTTATCATAAATTGCCCAGAGAAGATAAAGTACATAATAACAAAATGAAGAGGTGTATCTAGATGTAATCAGTACATGAATATATACATCAAATCATTTTTGAACAATTAATAAAATAAGCGCTGGGTAAGCCTGACACAGGCCTATCATCAGGCACATAAAACATGATTAGGAACATGCTCTTTTTTATTTGAGAACGCTATCATCAGCTGGTGTCTGATCCAATATGGATTGATGTACATGGCGATGTACAGTTGTATTACTACAGAGGTAGGGTAGGTACACTCCAAAAAGCACAACCCAAATATATACCAATGCCCCTCCACTCGCGAATGGATGTAGGCCTGCGCCACGGGTGCAGACAAGAGATTGCTCAACCTACGGAAATTCTGTACTGTATAGAAGTGGGATCACACATTCGACCATAAAAAATATTTAGAAAATCACCATTCATTCAATCTCTTCGGGTCTAGACGCCACTCCATGTCAGGCTGGTTTGGCACAACTTCCACAACATCCACAGCGTCGGGCTCGTGCATGTACGGTCCAACAACCATCAACCCTTGATATTCATCATCTTCCAACTCTTCGAAGACGGAGGACATTGGTACAAGTCGATGAAACCACTGCCGCTATAGTCTTGTGAGGCCAGGATTTTCGTGGGAAAATATAACTTGACCGGAAAATCGAAATAAATATATAAATTCGCAATTTTTTGGAATTATTTTCAGATTTTTTTTTTTTTTTTTTACTAATATTAGAGATGGTTTACGAGCTAATTTTTCCCTATTTAAAATTTTCAGTTGATACTTCACATAAGCCTTTTAAGGCAGAGCTGCAAAGCAGTCCTTTTCCCTACACAACTGACAAATTGTATGTAGTCCTCCTGAAGAATAGTGGGTCTTCTTGTTCATCCCGAAGGGTGGATAATCGGGCAGTGTAAAATGCCCGAGAGGAGATCTCTGCCATTGATTTAGTTATCTCGTTTGCAACGTCATTTTCTGTTCGTAACATGCCATTATCTTCGGGGCTCGTACTAGTGATATTGCGCACCTCGTCCCAGACCCATGCCAGAGGATTGCCGGAGTTTAATTGCAATATTTTTTTATTATTATTATTTTTTTTATTATTTTTTTTTACAAATTTCTCTAACTCGCCTGTCTCCTCTTAAAAACCATATTGCAGGATCAAGTCAATGATGACTCTTAGGACATATAGCGGCCATTATACTGTGCACCAATTAAAACAGCAAGTCCAAGAGTTATGTAAAATATACTTGAACAGAATCAAGAGGGGAAAGTGTGAGGGGGGGGGATGGGATGGATGGGATTCTCACGATGGACCATGTGCCACACCCTAGCTATGCTTCTGCTTCTGTAATAAGTGTAATTAGACAGCTGTTTCTGGAGGAAAATTATACTCTGGGAGTTGGTTGTTGCTACTGCATCGTATATCATTAACCTTGATGGCATGGTATTGTCCACTGTGATTTAGAATTTAAACATAATTCCAAGTGCTTGGTCATCAAGGAGTCAAATACTAGCCCTACCTACCCATGATTTATTAATTTCTATTTATAGCCAACGGTATCTTGATTACAGTATAATAACCAAACTGCCATTGGAAATAGTTTAGATCTGAATAGTTTTAGGGGAAAAAAATCCGGAGAACTCGCATTGGGCTCTACCAAGTTGACTCCTTGGTAGCTGAGCAAATGTGGGGCCACAGAATTCAGTGCGCAGTAAATGTATCGGAATACAAAGAATGGACATTAATTATTTGCTTTTATTTTGTCCAGAAAACTTCAGACAGTGGCGTTAAACCCAGGGGCTGCAACCACTCCTCCAGTTTGGGTCATCCATGATAATGGTACAGAAATTCACCAGTTGGTGAACTCTGACCCAGCTATAGCATTGGGTAAATCCTGGTATTTTTTTAATCTGTATTTTGTGATGCATATACGATGCAACACCTTAGTGATCTATTCCAACATGACACCTTTAAATAAAGTTTAATACTGGTTGTTACTCAATAGGTGATCACTCATTGGGCAATGTTGACTTTGAAGGGACCTTCTTCATTGAAGATCTAACTGATGATGATTTTGTTGGCTTTGTATTTAGGTAAGTAATTTTTCTCTAATGCTGGAATTAGTTTTGTACAATTTACTTTCTTGTAATTAAAAGCGATTTCCTAAAATTTTTCTCCAGCTATCAAAGCAATGCCAAGTTTTATGTCATGATGTGGAAGCAGGCTACACAGCGTTGGTTCAGCAAGGCAGAAAGAGGCTTTACTCTGAAGCTGATCAACTCCAGAACAGGTCCTGGAACAGAACTAAGGGATGCATTGTGGGTCACTCGTTCTACAAAAGCACAGGTAGAATCTTTTGGCCAGTTCTATTGTGTATACTGAAGTAAATTCCTTTTTTCACCCAGCGCCCTGCTACAACTAGAAAATAATCCATAAATAATGACGATCAGATTTATACCACAATTTTCATTCCTTTAAAGATATGAATTTTGTATTTCAGGCAAAACTGCTTTGGCAGGATAACAGAATTGGATGGTCGCCAAATGTGGCATACCGTTGGCTGCTTCACCACCGCCCTGGTATTGGCACCATGAGGTTCTACTTGTACAAAGGGGATTACCAGGTGACAGACTCTGGAAACATTTATGATGACACACTAAAAGGAGGCCGATTGGGACTCTTCTGCTTCTCTCAAGAAAAAATTATCTGGTCCAACATCAAGTATACTTGTTCAGGTATGTTCAGCTCTGTTATGGCTGCTGTTATTGCATAATATTTGATGATCAATGAAATTAAATATGCATATTATACTGGGGGGAGGAAAGTTTACTACTTCCTTGTCAATGACTCGTTGCACGCTTATTGATACTTGGGCAGTTTGATACACATTTAGCAAAACTAGTCACTAAAAACTTTATCCTCCAAGGGTTATCATTGTCAATATATAGGTTCTTAACGTGGTATGATTGTAGTCGTATCTTTTCTGCTGTCACAGTATGGGTGACCCTTAAAGACGTCCCGTCCTCATCCCACTTCCTGAACAATAACTTTCACATTCTGCCCCCTCCCTCATTACAATTCTTCAACCTTATCTTTCATGTCCATAATACAACCTTACTTCACACCACTCCCTCCTCCCGTCCCCGTCCCTCAACAATTCCCACTTCCTAACACCTTTTGAGTAATCCCCGTAGACCAGCTAAGTGGCACCGGTTCTTTATAGTTCCCCCAACAGCCCCTCACTCAGATCATACCCTACTCTTCCAACAATGCCTCTAAAAACAAGTAGGCAAAGTTTTCCGGTCGTCCTGATCGCTCTTGCTTAATCAGTTACATCTTAGAATCAAGCCCAAGCTTTATCTACCCTGGTTGATCTGACTGGCAAATCTATCCCTGTCCAACCTCGCCTCTCCCTTAATACATGTATTGGAACAGTTTCCCTCTCAACTGCTTGCCCTGTCTACGGACACCTGTCAGACTGCGAAAACGACCCGCTTAATTGCCTCGCTGGAGACGATGCTGTATCAGTACAAGGAGGCAATTGATGAACCTCCAGATACTATACTTTCACCTTCTCCCCCTGATCCCTCCTCCCATGAAGATTCTCTTGATGTTACACTGTTACCTCTATCGCCTGATCCCATACCTCAGACCCCAGACACCGCTCTTACCTCTGACATACATTGCCACCCATAATAGTTGTAGAATGATCCAAAATGGCTCTTATGCAGTGGAGCATTAGAGGCTTTCGCTCACACAGACCTGACCTCCGCCATCTTCTCTCCTCCAATCCATCTATTGTCTGCCTCCTAGAAACCTTCCTCACACATCCTCCAGTACCACTTCCCAACTACCATTGTGTCACTCCCTTATTCTATATTTGCCTGTTCCATATTTGTCCATCATAAAACACCATATATCATACCTCCTTTACAAAGCACTATACCTTGCATTGTTATCCAGATTTTCCATCGCTACTGGATCGCAATCGTTAATCTACTCTCCTTCCCTCCCTATTGACTTCTTAGAATTTGAGACCTTACTTTCCCAACTCCAACCACCTTTCCTATTAGTTGGAGACCTTAACTGTCACCATACCCTCTGGGGTGACTTTAAGAAGCGACCCCTGGTATTGATAATAGACTTTATCCTCCTAAACTCCAACAGTCCTACTCACTTCGAATTATGCACCCAATCCTTTTCATGTCTCGATCTCTTTGACCAATAGAAGTATGTGAAGGGTAGGAGAGCAGTGTTAAATTTTTTTTTACTCTAGTGATCACTTCCCAGTACTACTTTCTTTAACATCCTATATCCCGCTCCCCAACCCCCCTCCCTCGCTTGTGCTGTGACAGAGCAGACTGGAATACGTTTACCTCTCTACTCTTGACCTTCCTCCATCATCTTTTTCTTCCACCTCAGAGATACTCCAATATTTCAGAACTAATGTACTAAATGCAGCCTATATAACCATTAACCCTCGAACTTACCGACCTTACACTTCAAAATGCGTTTTGTGGTGGAACCTTGAATGTACAAAAATGCATTGTTTGAAGTGGGCAGCTTGGAATAGCTACTGTTACAAGAGGCACCTCCAGTCAACTAACAGCCTTCATATCTTAAAAAAAAGGCCACCTTTGCCGTACATTCCGTAACTCCATGACAAATAGCTTGGTAAAACTATGTATCCTCCATAACATCCTCCAAACCAATCTCTCAGCAGATCCATAAATTATCCGGAAAACATCCTCATCCTGCCCCCGTTCTTCTATTCATAATAACCTCGTCTTTGACCCTCTTGAAGTAGCTACTGAACTTGGTGCCTGCTTTAGTCAAGTCAGGAGTGGCTCTGATCTTTCTCCTTGCTTGTCTTCCTTAAAATCAGACTGTGTACTCCTATTCTTCTCCCTGTCATCTGCAGAACCTTATAATGCACCCTTTTCTTCTGAATCTATAATGCATTTGTCGTACCACAACACCCAAAACGGTATACATTACCTTGTGCTATAATACCTTTCTCCTACTTTCTTATCCTTCCTTCTCTCAATATTCAATAACATATGGACGACTGGAAACTTTCCTCCCCACTGGAGAGAAGCCATACTACTACCTTCCCTAAAACCTAACAAAACAGGTACTCTTCCCCAAGACTGCTGCCCCATTGCCTATGCAAATTAATGAAAAGGATGATAAACTTCAGATTAATGTGGTACCTCGAATAACACGAAATCACTTCACCAAATTAGATTGGATTTCTTTTTTGGATTTCTTTAAGGCAGAAGCACAGCTGATCCACTAGCCTATGTAGAAACATTAATCATTAGCTTTTGCAAGCTGTGAGTCAATATTAGCCGTCTTTTTCGATCTCGAAAAAGGGCATGATACTACTACAGCTCTCTCTCTCCACGGCTTATTGGTGCTTTTATAAAATCCTTCCTCTCACAGTACCTTCCATGTCAAAAGGCGTCCTTCAAGGCATTGCATTAAGAACCACTGTTCCTCATAGCTGTAAACGGATTAGTTTCAGCTTTGCCACAAGGAATCCGATCATCACTATATGTAGATCTAGCCATCTTTACCTCTGGCCCTTCCATAAAAGTTCTCCATCGACTTAGCCAGTCGTCAATAACATCAGTCTCTTTTTGGGCTACCAACCACAGCTTTCGATTCTCTTTAAAACTTTCTCCATCCTATTCTCTCGTTCCCATATAGGTTCCCAACCTCCACCACTCCCTTATGATACCCCTATCCAATCCCAAGCTTCCAGCAAGTTTCCAGGAGTTATTTTCGACTCCTATCCTCTCCATTAAAGATAAAGCTCGCCATTGCCTTCGACACCCACAAACCCTCTCCCACCTATCCTAGGGTTCAGACTGCAAAACACTCCTCCATCTCCACATTGCGCTAATCCTCTCCACCCTTGACTATAATTGTCATGTATTATGCCTCTGCCTCTCTTCTCTGAGCTTGATCTAATATACCATTGTGGTCTCCGCTTAGCCCTAGGAGCCTTCCCATCCTCTCCAGTTGAGAGCCAATACTCGGAAGAGCGCGACATCGAGAGGGATGGTAGTCCTGATTCAGTCTCTAACAAGCTATGCTCGCTTTCACCAATTTTCTCTCTTCAAGCTAACTGCCCCTTAACCCCTTCTTATCCTCTCCACGTAACCTGTCGTTTTCCCTGTTCATCTGGATGCTCTTCTTTCCCATTCATCCTTTCCTCATCTCCAAACTCTTCTCTTTCTACCCAAACTTTCCCTCCATGGCTAATACCTACCTCTTGCAATTGCTCTTCGATTTTCCTTGATTTACCAAAGTCAGATATTCCACCTTCTATCCTCCTCACACATTTTCTTGCATATCTCTCTAGTCACTCCTCTAGTACTCGTTTCTACACCGACGACTCTAAATCCACCCCGGGTGCTGGTTTTGCTGTAGTCTTTCCCTCTCACGCATACAGCTTTCCTTTACCTCTTGAATCAATCATCCTTACAACAGAACTGTGTGCTATACTCTTTGCCCTACAATGTATGTCTTCTATCTCTACTTCATCCTTCGGCCTCGTGCAACTCTGTATCACTTGTAAAATCCGATCACCCAATGAACCCTGTAGTCCATAAAATACCAGCTTTGCTACTGTCTACATGAGAGCCGTTGAGTTTTTGCTGGATACCCAGTCATGTTGGGATTCCCGGGAATGAAAAAGTAGATAGCTTGGCACGATCTGCTGCCTCGCCCACAAAAGATACCATAGAAAAATTGGTTTCTGATGGGTTATGATTATACAAAAAAAAAAAAAAAAAAAAAATATGGTGCCTATGCTATAACTGTTTTTATATCGATATTTTTGTCTTCCTCAGATGATATCCCTGCGGACATGGCTGCTGACCTAAATTCGCGGCCATGATTGACAAAGGGCTTGCCTCATCCTGTTTTCCAAATCTGCAAAGATCTGAATATGGATAGCACAATGCCATTTTTACCAATGTGCCCTTTTTAATGAATTGGAAATTTATTATATTTTCTTAACTACTCAGATTTTTACTGGTCCTTAAACTGCGCCCTTAACAGCGGTCGAAGAATATTTTCACTATGTGGACCAAAATGCAAACCGTTATTATTTTTTCGTCGACGGGACGAAAATGAGTAAGCTCTTTGCCGCCTAACTTGAACATACTGTATAGTATGTAGTACAGTGTACTATGCATTAATTGCAAGCATAGGCGTGTATACAATTAATGCATAGTACACTGTATAGTGTGAAGAGGGTTGGTATGGTCGAACATGGAAGGATTGTCCACCAGTGTAGATACGAACGGGAAGGCCGTGTGCTGAAAGTAATTTTGGCAGCGTTGGTGGGTTTCTTCTGATGACCTCTAGGAGGAATGGAGTAGCAGTGTACGGATTTCACGTCTTGGTCTTTGAAGCATTTAAGTGTTCTCAACAGTGACCAATCTTTGGTATCAACTGGGCATTTTGCTGGGGGGATAGACACTTCCAGTAGAAGTATTAAAAGTTGGATGAGGTTCTGCAGGAATGGGGTAGCCAGAATAATAAGTTAGATTTGATAATGCTATAGCTACGGTTTCAGATCTTGACTGTAACGAGACGGGAGCAATAGGCAACCCTCTTCTCTTTCAACAATGCCAAACTGTTGCCGGAGTAAGGAGCTGTAGGAGGGATCTGTTCATGGACACTCTAAACCCTGCCTCCCAGACCTTGATATTAAAATAGAAAATTAAACAAGTTTACGTTCTAAATACAAATTTTGTTAAAGCATCATTCAGAGGGCTGTCACTTTAATATTCAGTACTGCTGCACATCAGCTAGTGGCGATACACATGTTGCAGTCCCCGCAGCACGAGCGTCCCTTGGTAGTCTTAAGTCTAGCCGTTGTCGCACTGTTTATTGCTAAATTCCCGTCTACTACAAATCTAAAACACTGGTTTAAAATAAAATAAACATTCGAGTCGGTATTTGTCGGCAAAAAAATAGTCGGTCTGGCTACCTGAACCAAAGTTCTCACCCTATCGCTAAATCTTATTAACGCCGCTACTGACTGTGTTGCGGCAAAAACATTTCAGTTGCTGAAATATCACCCCCTACCCTCACCCTATTGCTAAATCTTGAATATGTCGCTAATTTTCAATACAGAAACATTTCGTACGGAGTCGGACAGCTTTTGAAAGGCTCCTAATTTATTTATTTCATCAATGTTCTGGGAAACTGTTCTAAGACATAAACAATTACTTGGTAATGAATGTAGCAAGTTTTATTTTTGGAAATGCTTTCAGGTAAATTCAGTATTAGTCTCAAAATTACATACTAAGGAAAGGAGAAGGAAAAAAAGGGGCTTCAATTACAATCTTCGTTTTACCTTCGTATGGTTAACGGTTACAAAACAAAATAAATGTTAGACATGAAAGGTTATATAGCACTATGGAAAGGTGTATTAGTATAAAGGGTAAAGAGTACATGATTATATGTGCCGCACATAAGAAATATAGCAGTTAAGACAGGGATGATTAGATCAAACTATCCGTAGTGTAAGGTGGGGATTAGCAAAGGAGAAAGTGAGTGTAACGCCGATTATATCAGTTTCAGGTAAAATGTCGAAAGAAAGAATCCAGGGAGGGGGTTTCTTGTGATAAAGGGTCAGTTCCAAGAGAAAGTGGGAATGATGCAGGTGAATCAGGAAGGAATGGGATCGCACATTGGAGGATGGATTGAGGTATAATGTCATCTTGGGTCATGATTAGATAGTTTTGGATGTCTTCGAGAGCTGAGGTGCTGCTGGCGAGTTCTGAGGGCCATAATCATAATCCCACATCACACACAAATGTAAAGCTGATCCTCCCACCACGGTCAGGGGCACAATGTTTTGGTATTCTTAAATGCCATGTGTTGTGGGATGGGATTGGTAACCCTGCGACCTGGTAATGCTATGACTCGAGAAGGCTGGTATGAATGGGGGGGGTTGTTTACAAAGTTGAGACCATTTCTCGGGCAGGATTTACAGTACCACGAGATCACAAGCAGTCTACAAGCTTGATATCAGCACTTAGGACGCACACTCAACTTCCTTGCCGTCACACAATCGAAAGGAGAAATGGAGCCTCGGTTGTTGGGAAAAACTCTTCTCGTCCAATTAGATTAATTCAAGGACGTTATAATGGACAAGCAGACAGACCATACCATGACTGGGAGAAAATCCGAAGCATAGGATAACAACCCTCTACAGTTCTGCAGGTGTGGCCCTTCAAAACTGCCAGCAAGTAAGTGGATGTGGGAACAACATAAAGGCAAGTATCAATCTTTCATGTTCTTGGTGGTCGGTTTCTTTTTGGCGTAGAGCTCATTGTAAACTCAACGTCTTGAGTTGTGTATCATGTCCAGCACAGAAAGAGACAGGCAGGTTTTATTAATAATTCTAAGCAATAATATTAATGACCCTTTTGCACCCATAAGGGCAAAGAAGTATAGTCCACAGAAGCGGCAATGCACGAAAACTGGTGGGGACTCGCCTGGAAAGCATGTGGAAGATGAGACGCCGGCAAATGTACTCGCCATCATATCGAAAGAGATGGATCCTCTTGACTTGCCTTATAATTGATTATACCAACAAATTGGAAAAATCTTCATGTATCAAAAGGTCAGTATAATCGTCTGGTTTCTTTCCAACATGAGTATCAGGATATGTATCTAATATCGTTTTAACTTTTGGTAGCTAATGTGGCAGTCGTCAAAGATGGTGTGTGGCAATTGAAGTCATCTTGCCTTGTTATCCTCAGCCTCATTTATGTAGTAATCCTTCCAAACTTAGATCTCAAGGATGGATTTATTTTTTCTGACAAGCTATAGTTTTGAATTTACTAGATAACCTCCCTAGAAACCCAAATGAAAACAAGATTCTAATCAATATAGTAACACTTGACAGTATAGCATAACAATTAATTGTAGTTATTGACCGGTGCTTGGTGAGAAGAAAAAAAATATATATATACAGTTCATTTGAAAAATAAACATGCTATTTTATTAGTTTGAACACTGTCCGTTTTTATCCATTCATTTTAATTCCATTAGTAAATCATTAAATGTTTGTATATTTCTTATGAGTGTAGGGCCTCGCACATTTTTCGGGTGATTTTGTATATTTCTTATGTGTTTTGTCCGATCAATTACTGTCCAGTGAGTTTTTCTCAAACCCACGATGTATGGCGTAGGCACTGCATGGGCTGTGAACCCATAATAAAAATGTACATGTACACATTTTGTCAGACAAATTCTTGACATTTCAGATGACGAAGGTACTGTGGTTATGACAATTCCTCCATGAAATTCCCCGTGCCTCACTCCTCAAGCGAAGTAGTCCCGAGATTTGAAGCATCATCTGCAACGCCATCAACATCGCCACCAACTCATCTAAGAGACACCATCTCCAATGCCATCAACGTCACACCCCAAGACCATCATCACTCGTCTTTGCGCCAAGGCAATAAAAGGATGTGGTCCGTGTCCCAAGAAAATTGCTGTGAGGTATCTATGCAGTTGAAAGAAAAGTCATGTGGAAAATTTTAAAGCAGTGTGCGTCTTAAAATTGAAAAAAATATTAAATCCCTGAAGTTAGGTGATGGAACATAAAACGAGAAAAAAGTTAGGGCACTTGATTCGAGAATGGGTAAATAAAGGAATTGTCATACATCATGTACATGAATAGCAAAGTATATATATTTTTTGGGGTGGGGGCACTGATTTGTACTCCCTATCTCCAGTACATTATGTCAACCACATTAATTTCCACTGGAGAATGCTACCGAGGACATCGTTTTAACTTCATTGGAAAATATTACTATGTTAGCTGTGCTTTGTAGTGTTACAAAACACTAATAAAAGGATTTGATATATTTCCCAAACATTTACAGCTTTTATTTGCCATACTACTGTTTACATCGTTTAGGAGCATGACACATCAACAATACCCCCCCCATTCCTTGCCCGTTGTTGTCTGGGGGGGGGGGGCTTAGGAGACGGGGACTGAGGCCCAATATAGGAATCACCCCTACCATGGGCCTCAGCCCCCGACTCCACTAACTTTGCATGGATTTTTCTCCATCTGTCCTTTTCCTTATCTTCCCAACCCTTTCCTATCGAGTTCCTAAAATGTGAGCCGTGATGAAAGGTTGAAAATCTGATTTCTTGCCAGTCATGAACGGCCTCAGGGAGTCACGGGCATGGTTTTCCCTTGGTAGTTGATCTAGCCCTTACCCCTCATGGGAACCCTGAGGGGTGGACCTTTAATTATCCCCACTTATTCCAGGCTTCCCATGGCCAGTAATGAAGATTTTGTACCCTTAGAGGCATTGAAGCTTGCCCCTTTTATCACCACCTCCATAGTTCTGACCCCAATGATTTACCGACCCTGGACTCCGATTACTGATTCTACTCCCCCATTGACACCTACCAACAACCTAACCCATCCTGAACCATCTACCCAGATAACCCAACCTCCAAACACCCCTTTCTCAACCCCAATGCCCTCGATACCATCTACTCAAATACCACCTTTTTCTACCCCCTCCCTTATAACAACTCAACCTTATTGCCACTCCCTTAACACATCACATCATCTTTCCAAACCACACCCTCCGCCTCTCGACCTCGTCCTTCTACAATTCCCACCTCTACAACAATTTTGAATGCACTGTTTGGCTCATCCAAATGGGATAGTTTGATTCCCTCTACAGCCCCAGTACTCTGACAATACCTTGCTTTTCCAAAAATGCCTTCAAAGACAAGTAGGCAAGATCCATTTCCGCAACCGTCCGGATTGCTCACACTTTGTCGCCATTGAATCTGAGTGTCAAGCCCTTGCAATATCTAACCTGGTTGACCTCATAGGTAAACCTATCGTTGTAGAACCCCACTCCTTAATACTTGGACAGGAACGGTTTCCATTCCTCCAAATAAATGCCCTATGTATGACAGGGAATGGTCAGATTGTGAACTGCTTGACTTGCTTACACAAACTGATGCAACATCAATACAGTGCTACACAATCCTTCCCAGAGATCGCCGAAAGTTCTGCACTAATATTGCTAAAATTACCTTCCATAGACATGACCTTCCCTTTCGGGTCTGTATTGGTGGAGAATCGTACCAAGTCAGATCATATCGACCCCCACCCCGGAAATGCCAAAAATGCTGGCGTTTCGGCCACTCTGCAAAGCGTTGTCGCTTTACAACTAGATGCCCAATATGTGCCCAACCTGGTCATGACAGCGCAAACTGTCCTGCACAATTTCGTACCCAACTGGTCATGACAGCGAAACTGTCCTGCCAATTTCGGTACATGTGCCAATTGTAATCGATGACCCACATTATGTTTTATACCCCTCGACCCGCTATACGCACAGTTCTCATCTTTACCTTTCCTTCCATCTTTCTCACTTTCTCTGGATAGCATTGGAAGCCTTGCGGCCTGGTATCTGGGTATGTTAGCTTAACAGGTTTGTCTCTGGTGGGTATAGGCTAAATTCGCTGGACTGTTTGTTTCTACCTCCATGGTGGTGTGGCGGTTGGGTATAGAACAGTATACCAAGCGTCGGCTGTCCCTGTTTATCATCTCCGTGGTGTGTGGCTCGCCGGTTCAGATTTATTATACTCTTCTCAAGGACGCAGCGACAAGTCTAAAGCGCAGTACGCTTCCTCAGGAATCTTGTCGCAATACATATGCGGAGTCTTCGCGGACGCCTTAGTTATCCCTTACCTTTATTAATTACTCAGGATACAACTGACTCCAGTTTTGTCAATCCCCCGCACTCCAATGGACTCCGGTCTTCTCTTCCGTAGCTCGTCCGCCTAGGGTTACAAATGCAGAAATACACCTTTGTCCCACAAGCGAATTATACTCTTCAATGTTAATATCGCAGAATTCCACAGGCATTACTCTATCTTCGCAGTAAAACAGGTCAGATATTTCAATAAGCGCTCAATAATGCTGCAGTGTTATTATACCACAATTTACAGTGGCCAGATGTTTTAGAGCTTAATAGCTGACCCTCCTGGGGACCTTAGTTATAGATTCATCGTCCAGTAACTTCATTCGGGGAGTGAATAAGTGCTTGCCTCTGCTAGATATATTGCCACGCAATTTATCCGTCTACGTCTTACTAACAATCCGCTTACCTGCATACCATCAACTGCGCCTCTATAAACGATCATACGCCCACAAATAAACAACAATATAAAATCAATAGAGGTATACCCAAATAATACCAAACAACATAACAAAAAACAATATACAAATTCGTGCCAATATATTTACTCATCAACAGCTATACGCTGTTTATATAGCGATCCTCTCCCTATATATATTATCCATCCCCGTTATGGTCCGGTAATCAGAGTTTATGGATTCTGTTTCAGCATATATGACAACTCACTCCATGGGTACCTCCGGAGCGTTGCTGATGTCTTTCTAGATCTCTACTGTCTCGCTGGTTCTTGCTGTGATATTAGATTCCTATAACTCACGTTAACCTATTCATTCAACTACCTTGTTATCCCATGCTGTGAGATTCAATATTACTTCTAGATGATTCGCAGCACCAAGAAGCGGTATAGCGAGAGGCTGTGCTTGCACAGCCACGAGGTTTGGGCATACCTCCAGTTACCTCCGTTGCCGTGAGATCTGTTGTCGATAGGACCCCTCTCTGATGACTCGGCGGCAGTATTTGGTGCTTGGTTTGTTGATGCAATTACGGCATTTTGTTGCCTGGTAATTCCTTTCGTGTTATTTTAACGACTATACATGTTTGATCATATGGATGCGGTTAATCATTTTGAATGTTATCGATCTTTGTACTCAGTTGCACATATGCTACTCTCAAAAAGTTAGAGAACTAGCAACCTGTATGTCTAAATCAGGTTTACTCGTGGATGTAGTCAGTATCATCTAAAGGCAAGCACAATATGTTAGAATTGATAATATCTTGTTGCAGATCTGAATATTTTCAGAATAAAGCATCAACATAGGATGATGATTAGAATGGTATTGTATGGTATATTACTGGTGATCACTTTTCTATGGGAAATCGGGTTTTCGAATTGCATATGTGAATGAATTGAGATTGGATATATAGTCTATAGTATGATTAGGTGTGGTGGGACGGTTAGCGGTTGTGGTTAGAGTTATATATCTTGGGTTTTGCGTGCGAACTCACTATATCGGGCATGTCATCGTATAGCGCTTAGGCTCATACTAAGGAAATTAATCGCCGATATACTTCTCAATTCATAGTATAAAGATTGTCAAAATAGTCTTGAGTTTTAACCGGAGGATGTTATACACCATTAAATACTCATTGCTTTCTGAAACGACAATTATATTAATGTTAAGAATAATTGGCTATAGTCAGGAGGCTATATATAATCATTAGATATCTATTCAGCAAGTCGAGAATATGATAGCTCTTGTAAATAATATATTATTCTTCTAGTTTTTTATCTTACATATATTACAACTGAACTTAGATCATTCCGGAATAATTAATATGGTGGTAATATCAAAGTAGTTGTTAATTTAATTGCTATCCCTTGCTTTTCTCCGCATTTCTGTGGAACATGGTGTAGAATTTCTCACCAATCTCATCAAGCTGCTCTCAATATCATCGTTCACGCGTTATATTCCACTAGTTTTTTTGTTAATCAGATGTAGGCTAGTCATATTATCTTAGTGGGGTCCATTATAGAGATATATCAGAAAACTAGCTAATAGTTATGCTCTAGATATTTTTTCATAATCACTCTTGTTAAATATGTTTGAATCCTTGTTGTTTATTCGTTTTCCATTAAGTATTTCCTGACCATATTTCTTATTAATAGGAAACATGTTTAATCAGTTTCTCTCGAACTGATTTATGCTAGTAAGTTACTTCACCAACGCACCCTCTATCGTTAAAAGATTCCATCATAGTGTATTATAGATCGTTGATGTAAATAATTGTGGGTGTGTATGCATATGATATTTTCATTTTGTATTTATAAGCATAAATTTTTTTCTAATAATCATCGTATGATACGCATTTATTTGGATAAACATAAGACGTGATATTATGATATAGATAATTATTATATGATATTAATGGAGAAAGATATATTAATGTGATATAAACATATTGGATAGACCCGAGAGGGAGCAGCGTATGAAAGTACAACTAAGGAATGAGGCAGGGACTTGGCATAGAACCTATTTCAGAAGACTGATGTACTCATAACAGATAAAAAAAACCAGTCAGACAACAGAGCCTCGCGTAATGATAGTAACCAGCTGGAATGTAGTATGATCAGGACCGCTATATGTTGCCGAAGTCGATATTAGTTATTCTGCAAATCTATCTTCTCTCACTGATATTCGTTGCTATTTACTAGTAGCTCCCGTTCTCTTATTCTCCATGCTTCTTTATTTCTCCTCACACTGCTGTTCTATTTCAATTTCACGACCGCCAGTTTATCGGGATTAACTAAGATAGCTATAGACTCCATCATACAAGTTGAATAGCTCAAAAGATATATGCTCTATAAATTTAAGTTTGACAAATATCTACTCATAATCTTAATCATCTCTACATAGTATGAAAGCCCTCTTCTCCAGAGATTCTAGGTAATATCGTATTAGAGTCATACTAAGCAATACTCAAATTATATATAACAAACACTCGATAACAGAGAGTTCAGGGTAATATTGATCAAAAAATATAGAAAATCAAAGATCAAGAACAGATAAGCTAGTCACATAACATTTTTTTTTTTTTTAACAATGCTTGGGCTGTAAAAGGTTGTTCTTTGGTTTCAATGGATTGTAGAGTATTTCATTGTATAATAATAATTTATAAAAAAAAGGCTACTACTTCACGGATTTCGCCTATCACGGGTTCTTTTTGGAACGTAACCCCCGCGAAAAACGAGGGTTCACTGTATATGCAGATTTTTTTTTTTTTTTTTTTTTTTTTTTTTTTAATCTTGTCAGGATGCATGTTTTGGTATGATATGTTGGCCGGCAGCATGAAGACCAAGAGCTTCCAGATAGTCCATTTCATCTACATCTGTTGCCACTTCTGGAACAAAGAATATCTTTAAATCTCTTGTAATTTTATAAATTCACAAGGCTAATGTAATTATTTCCAAATAACTAGAATTTGACAGATTTATAGATAGTCAAGGTTACATGGAAATGGAATTAAATGCATTTTGCATTTTTTTTTTTCGGTATGCATTATAGATATACTAATTAGGACGATAAATTCCGTTATAATCAAGTAAATATATTGAATTTTATTGATCCAGTAAAACCATCCTCGACTGTTGTGCACTGTCAAGCGATCGCCACGCCATTTATGACAAGCAAACATTCAATACATGTGTAACAAGATCGAGCTCTCCGATCTCTCTGGTGATCTATAATGAAATTTACAATTAATCCAAGCACTATGATACCAAATATACATTAAAAAGTTTGTTGGCCTTTGCCGGAAGCATAGAGGCCAGAAGTCGCTTAGGGGAGTTTAGTGGCACAGGTCATATCTTAACAAAGGAGCAGAGGTACTTATTCTAAATGGGGAAGAGAGGTTTCACCACCTTCAAAGATCTTGCCTGATATGGAAACTATAGCTGTCAGCATTTATTTGACCTAATATATGTATTAGTTTTCGGGAGGCGAGAGCGTCCTCGACACACCACTCACCTGTCCAGAAATAAGCAAAGTATGGGTAAATACTTCAAAATGTGGAATATTTTATAAGGTCATTTGTTACTCTGTTTGCTATAAATATATATATATTTTTGGGTTTTCAAGTTAATTGTAATGCATTCAGTTAAGTTCTAATGAGAGATGCTTACGAAAGTGGCGATAAAAGGAGGGGTATAGTTGGCTTTTGTAGTTGGGCGATGTTCCAATATTTTGTCTTCCACGAATGCCTGGAGAAGCTGAAAGTCTTGTGGTTTGGGGTTTGGTTTGGGTGGTAGAGAGGATGAGGTATTTTGGGAAGGGGTTGGGGGGTATATATTGATCAAGGGGAACAAGAGGTGGCTGTTGGAGAAATAGGAGAAGGACACTGTTGTGATAGAGAGGATTCGTGTGAGTATTCAAGTGGTAGAGAGGGTTAGGTATGTTGGGAGGGTGTAGGGAACTTGGGAAGGAGGATGAATATCCGCAAATACTTTAAATGTAGCAGGAGTAGGAACAGAGGGATTAGGGGGTGGATGAGGGAGCGGAGTGTTCCATCGAGTCATCTTTAGGAAGTTTGAGGTCTTCAAGGGTTTCTGGTGGGGAATTTGGTTTAGAGGACTGAAAAACAAAGGTTCTCTTGCAAGGAGAAGCACTGGATATCTGAGGAACATATGAAGAGGAAGGTGTAGGAGAGAATGTAGTAAAGCGTTTAGGTTGTCTGGTACAACTAAAGTGAGGAGAGGTAGGTATCCGGGAAGTGTTAAAGATTGGAGTATCTGGATTTAGGATGGAAAATGGATTTGACCGGTGGATAGGGCGAGTAGACATAGGACGTAGGTTTTGGGTATAGGGAAAAGATACCTGGGGAGATGCAGAAATATCTTGTGTAGATGGTGGGGGAGCACAGCAAAGAGTGAGGCCTAGTTTAAATCTGAGGGCTGCTGCCTCACATTCAAACTAATACGCAGGGCAGTCCCTATAAAACACCTCATAGGAGTCTCCACAATTGGCACATGTACATGACTGAGCTGGGCACTTTGAACGGTCATGACCAGGTTGGGCACAGAGGGCAACAGGTTGTGGAGCGACGATGTTTGGCTGGCCAAAACACCAACATTTCTGACATTAATGGTCGAAGGGGTCGATACTGTTGGACATAAGACAATCCACCAACACAAACATCATGGGGGAGGTCTTGTCTATGGAAGCTAATCTTGACAATACTGACAAGATTTATGTTGGCCTCTAGGAGGAAGAGCAACACTGTACTGCCACTGCATCACATTCATCAAGGCAGGAAAGTAGGTCATTTTCACATTCTGACCAATCCTTGTTATACATAGGACAAGCATTTGGGGGACAAGAAACAGTCCCAGTACAAGTATTAAGAGTTGGGCGAGGTTTGGCAGGAATGGGATTGCCAGTAAGGTCAGTTTGGGTAGATAGTGCATGGGCTTGTGCTTCAGATGTAATAGTCACAAGGCGTGAAAGATCAGAGGGACTACGAAAAGATAACCTTGCTTACTTGTCTCTGGAGGCACTGCTGGAAGAGAAGGGTATTCTCAAAATAGGAGTCTGTTTACACCCCAATTAACTCAGGAAATCAAGATCTTTATGTCAATATCTACAGATTTTACTTAATACTACCTGATGTATTTGGCTAAATACTTGATACTTAACAGTGGATAAATGAAGTAAAATCTAAATAGGGGATATTTATTTAAAATTACAAGTATAATGTACATCAGTTCTTAGGCTTGGACTTGACCCAAGAGACATTTGCGTCTTGCTAGGAGGTTCCAGTTCCTGGAAAAAAAATATGCAGGAATTTTGACAAATGACAGCATACCTTCAGACTGATTCCAATATCTAGAACTATTTTATATGAAAAGTATGGAAGTCAACAGCACCACTCACCATTTCTGGGGCACCAGTCTTGTGGCAGGGGGCAGTGGTCAAAGTTGTGATCCATATGCCTGATTCTAGAGTCCTCCATGCACTTGCCAACTCCTGATGATACAGTGTACCATATATACCCCTCTGGACATTGATACCGCATCTCTACAAATTGACCAGATTTTAAGTAACATTCAAAGTATCTATGCTTGTTCACAGGGTCTGGGAAGCGTCCCTCACTCTCGCACATGAACTTGTACATGCAAGGATCTTCACAAATTTGTTTTTCCTCATTGAAAAAGGTTTTACCATTACAGAGGTAGAATTTTTGCAGCCATCCATGTATAAGGGCAATGCAAGAGTAGTATTCACTACAATTTTTTGGATTAACAAAAGTCCCAGGCTTTGTACAAGGTGGTAGACCCACTTCATTGCGACACTGTGTAAGGTTCTCATCAAACACCATACCATCTGGACACTTGTAAAATTCTGGTTTGGATCTTACACCATCGCATGAGAAAAATTTCTGTGGGTCATAGTAGTCCACACGAAATACATATGGCCTCTCACAAGTGCACTCTGCAGGTTCATTAGGATAGCACACACTACCTCCAAACATACTCTTATCTGTGCAGTAATGATCTTCGATGCAGCGACGAACGAAGGCTTGTCCGTTTACACACACGACCAAACTCTTGCAATCAAGGCAGTGGAAACGGTCAGGTTGAGCTTCACACAGATAAGAGAGAGAATGATAACCCCCAGTAACACTGAAAGAAAAGGAAGATTAATACATTGTTGAAAGTAAATGCAGTTCTTTAGATCTAGTTTTGGGTTGTCTAACAAAACTTACTCATTTGCCAGGACAAGGGTGACTCCTGAGGCCATCTGGAAAAGAAAATTACATTAAAATTCAAAACTAGGATTTCTCCATTGAAATTTCTTGCCTAGCCTATTGTAATTGCCAAGAATATGGAATATAATTGTATATATTAAGTCTAATCATACTCTGCAGTACTTATTCTAAACCTTAGTCTTACAAATGCTAAATCCATAAACTACTTTATAATCCATGTCCTAGAGTTTCCAGTCAAGGGATACCTTTTCATAAACAATGGCATTCTCACACTGAAAGATACATATTAGGTGTGGCTGCAGTGAGACGGGTGGGTCCAGTACTTTACAAGTCAGCATTTTGCTTCCTGACAAACTTAAGAGCATAGCAGTATTGCACCAACAAGAACTGATGCTACACCCCAAGGCAGCCAATTGGGATATTGGGATACAGCTCCTCCCCCCCTAGTGTCAGGCTCCAATGATCCAATTAAATTCTAATCCCATAATGGCGGTAATTGGAGACCACAGGTGTTTGGAACTGATGGTAGGTGCACTTACCCACACTGGCTGGTGCTTTCATACCTTGAGGAAGGCATAACCTGTCATTGTTATAAGACCAGTCCTGCCAAAAGTGACTAAACTTTTCAGCAATATATCCATCGCAGGTTAGGGACTTAAAATCTTCAAATTATGATAAAATATAGTGTCAGTCACTAATTTTGAGCCTAACGATAGAAAACTATTTGCTAATCACTATATATGTTAAAAGAGTTGCATTCCATCACAAGCTATCAAACTCCAAGGAAAAGCTTATCCATGTTGGTTGACCCTCTTAAATTTAAAGATGTCGGCATTTCCGACTTGAAATGCTATAGTTTGCAATTGGCTGCTACTAGAGAACAAGCTTTAAAAACTAAAGACTAACGACATCACGGATATGTCAGTGTATCAAATTTCATGAAACTCATTACATCCCAAATACGACAGCCTGCAATCTAAAGGACTCGAGATGAGTGGGCCTCACCGGCGGGAATGTCCGTTAAAGGGGACATTTGACGGGTAAATCATTAAATCAGCAACTTCAATTTTCACCTATTCACCTAGGACAAAGTTTGACAGGAATTTATAACCAAGTTCTAAAGACACTTGACCCGAGGCTGACATGGCTAACACACTTCAAACAACTCAAGACAAAGCCTACTAAAGCACTTTTTCGTGCACTCATCCGTCCTGGGGTACTGATAATATAGCACTTCGTCTCTATTAGGCACGGATATGAGGCAAACTAAACTATGAATTTCACGCTTATGCTTCATCTTTTCCCCAACGTTCTCCAGCAACTAAACCCTATAAACACTGAAGCACCGAGTACATGTATTACTGTTTTCTTCATCACCAGTAGTGTATGCAGATGGAGAGCTACCCTTATAAAATCACTGAAATTCTGAGTCGTCTATCAAATAAATCACTGGGTCAACCCTAGGGTTGACCCAGTGGGGAGGATAAATATAGTGCACCTCACCTTAAAAGTGTCCTACCAGTCAGTAACCCCAAACCCCTCTATAGATGAATGAGGTAAAGGAGGGATTTCATGGCATTAAGAAAGAAAAGAAATCGATACAGAAGTAAAAATCCCAGAACACTCCTGAATACTGAACCTCAACAAAATGCATACAGGCGAGTGGAAATCGGAAATCGGAGAAGACTATGATGCCATTAGCAAACAAGGAGAAAGTGCGGGAAGCCTCCCAACAGCTGCATCAGTATTTACTTTCTGTGGTCAAAATGTTCAGACACATTGGAAATCGCCAATTTGTGATATACGCCTACACTTACTAAAAGCTGTCGAAAAGTTTCAACTCCAACCTATTAAGAGAAATCATGGACTGGCCCACATTGGCATCTTTAAGGAAAAAGATCTTGTGCTGGGTACCAGCTCATGTTAGCATTTCTCCAGCTTTCAAGAAATGCTGGCAGATAAAATGGCTGATATCCTCCTCCCACACTGACCTGATGCTCCAGGTCAGAGAAACACCATGAAGTAGAGAAACCAGTGGAGAAGCTCATTTAATAAATAATATGTTCTTGGTATTTGGATAAAAGGTTCTTGCACGAAGAGAATAGTAGTAGTGCTACCAAGAATCAAAATAGGGCACACAAGATTAACACAAATAGCAGATAGCAAGAGAGAATCCAGATATTAGCCAAGACTAACGTAAATGGCTAATATCTGGATTCTCTCTTGCTATCTGCTAGGGCACACAAGATTAACACAAATAGCAGATAGCAAGAGAGAATCCAGATATTAGCCAAGAGTGCCAAGAGCCACTGTATATAACCTATATTATAGAAATTGTAAAGTTATGAATAGATATTTACCAAGACCCTTTACTTTAAAAAGCTTTAAGAGATGATTATGATTATGTTCATAAATTTCATCTTATGAAATGTATTACGAAATATAAATATAATCCTGTTAAGACATACATAAAATGTATAAATTTTAAAGTTGACAGTTTTAGATACAAAAATGTATAAATATGTTGCTAATGACTTTTAATGTTGACATGCCTGAGAAAAAAAATCCTTTTAGGAAGCAAAATAGCTTTCCAAGCTCTTGGGTTCTGCTTTTGGATCCAGCTTCTGATCATCGTTTTCATCCCCACAAGTAATGCCTGAATAGTATGTAGTAATACAAAATGGATGATGTATTGCAGTAATACTTGATACGGTTGCTATTTATATGTTCTTCCCTTTCATGCAGCTGTTTATACCATGCTTTGATCTAATATTGTTCTAAAATTCCAAGCCAACTTTTGCATCTTGAAATTCTGAGATACAAACTTGTTCCTTGAAAGGAAAGGTTTTGGCTTGTTTGTAGATTCCCTTAACTTGGCTGGAGCATTGTGACATTGCAACATTTAAAAACTTAAGGGTCCCTGTTTGGGAACCCTTTCGATAAATATTATTCCAGAATGCCGCTTTTCTCTTTCCCTCCTCCTCTCCTCTTTGGTACAGAATAAGCATTGTTGGATTGTTGAGGGCAGCAAAGAAAAGGCGAAGGTAGTCTTGTGTGAATGACTCAATATTTCGATTTTCGTTTTAAAAACATAATTCTATATAGTTTGTAACCAATTGCAGAATGCTAGATAAAACAAGGTTGCAGAAAACCAAGCCAAAAAGTTTAAAAACGGTTACAATAGTACACTCATATGTGTGCGAAGAATTTAGACGAGGAGTGAGACGACTGAGAACTACTAGGAGGAGGGGGGGTGAGACGAGTAGAAGCGCGACGAGGGAGATATACAGGGGGGGGGGGGGACGTAAAGGCATCTTGGGAGGAGAGGGGAGCAGTAGTCAAGGACATTCTTGGAGTAGAGAGAGGGAGAGGGAGAGAGCCTTGTCGACGTGCTTCCTGTCTGGCTTCACATAAAGCGAGTTTGTTTAATCTGAGAGTTGTTACTTCCGACTCAAGCTTTTAGGTAGGGCAGCCCTTATGAAATACATTATGGGTGCCAGCACAAATCATTCGCTTCTTTTTTGGATTGCTTTGTTTTTTAATAATTTTCTCCATTTAGACTATTTAGACTATTTAAGCTCGGATATCAAACTGGGATGGTTATAAAAGTCCATTTATTCTTCTATGACACTGCAGTTTTAGGAAAAATTCAGAATTCATTAGTTTTAGGGGGGCCAGCACAAATCATTAATTTGGGTTGGATTGCTTTGTTTTTTATTTATTTTCTTTTTTAGATTACATTGTTTATTTTCTATTTAACTGGATATGCAAACATCCGGTATCACTGGAGGAAAATTCAGTTTTAGGGCGATAAAAGTCCATTTATTCTTCTATGACACTGCAGTTTTAGGAAAAATTCAGAATTGATGCGACACCAAAAATACTTCTCACCAGCTTTGGGTCACGGAATGGCCGCTTTTGACCTGTCAAAGCTCGTGTTGTCGAAACCGTGCATGCATAGATCATTTCAAAGTTCAGTATAGATGAATCTAAATCCATGTAAAGGAAGAAAAGTAACAATGAGACGAAGTCGTAAATATGGAACAGTAGGCACTGATAATTAGTAAATCATAATTATGACAAGCGCATAGTAAGACATGAACTACTTAGCATATCGCAGCTACGAGTTATGCGGTCAGTGTTTTTCCTCGCAAAGTAAACAAGATGAGCTACTTAGACCAAGTGAAGGGATATTTTCGTCATTTAGCGGTGGATATGAGGCCACTGCAACTTAAACCATAGCCGTCTTTAGTAACGCAAAAGTGCCAATGCTTGAGCAACTCACTCAGGATTTTTGTAACTTGTACCATTTGAGGTCAAAGGGCAAAGTGTAGACACACAAAATAGCGCAATGAACACAAAACCCTGAACGCCTCCCCCGTGGTAAAAAAAAAAAAAAAAAAAAAAAAAAAAAATCAACACATTGACACTTGTTAATCTATCATCTACCAAAGACAGTGTGTTGTCCTATTTCTGATGCTCTATTAGATGGCTGTGTCCATTTCCACTATTCACAGCAGGAGAGGGTTACACACACTTGACACGAGGGCACTTCCACATGGCGTGAATACATGGATTTTGTTT
>NW_020868646.1:797728-803894 GCF_003789085.1 Penaeus vannamei
ACACACACACACACACACACACACACACACATACACATATATATATATATATACATATATAATATATATATATATATGATATATATATATATAATATATTATATATATATATATATATGTATATATATACATATATATATGTATTATATATATGCATATATATATATATATATATATATATATATATATATATATATATATATTATATATATATAATATATTATATATATTATATATATATTATATATATATATATATATATATATAATATATATATATATATATATATATATATATATATATATATATATATATATATATATATATATATATATGCATTAATATATATACTTTCATCAATAAATCTAGTTTGTGCATTGTGGGCTTTTCTACCTTAGTATCAACACGGTAGAGTTTTTTTCCATTTCATATAATATATATATATATATATATATATATAATATATATATATATATATATATATATATATATTAATGCATATATAGATATAAAACACTGTTTATATTTTTTACATGCAAATAAAAGAAATAAAAGAAAAAAAAAACGGAGGATGAAAAGATCATAATACATATGGAGAAGAAAAAATCATGAATATAATAAGTATAGAAGTGAAAAAAGAGAAATACGAAAGAAAAAGAAATATCAGCAAAAACAAATAGATGAATAGATATTTCAGGAACTCCAAAGCAGGACAGGTTAAGAGAGAGGGGAGAGAAGAGAGAGAGAGAGAGAGAGAGAAGAGAGAGAGAGAGAGAGAGAGAGAGAGAGAGAGAGAGAGAGAGAGAGAGAGAGAGAGAGAGAGAGAGAGAGAGAGAGAGAGAGAGAGAGAGAGAGAGAGAGAGAGAAAGTGAAGGAAAGAAAAGGAGAAAGACTTTTCCATTTGGATTGGACACAAAAAGAAAATGTATAAGAAGAAGAAAGGAGAAGAGGAATACGAAAAAGGATGTGAAAACGGAGAAGATTAAGAAGAACTTGAACAAGGAACAAAATATATCACTTCCATTTCAAGAAGACAAAGAACTCACGGAAGAAGGAAAACAAAAGACGATGTCAATGATGATTAACAAGAACAATTTTCACTTTTCTTTCTTTTCATTTCCTGTTTAGGGATTTTTTAAAAGTGTTCGAGCATAGTTTGTGGCAGACACTTTGATATCTCAAATCTCAAAGGCAGCGTTGTTCTTTACACTTTTCACACACCGTCGATTTCGTTCTCTCTTTCCTTCCTTCGCAATGTCGTTCTCCGTTATTTGTCACTGAAATGAACCCGAAAGCGCACCACGAACCCTTTCGCTTCTAGCCTGACTGGTTCTCCGTTTTCTATATCTGTTGACCACTCATAGATGGCGCGCAACCAATGACGCGATAAAAAGCTATTGAGAAAGAGAATTTTGATCCTCATCCTTCTCTGAATGTCTATATAGGCCAAAAGCCGCGTCCAGTCGGCAGGCGGTCCAACATGGCCTTTCTTTCCGCAATACTGCCCGTGCGTATTCCAAACAATTCATTTTTATTTATTTTATTATTTTATTTAGTTATTTTTTATTGGTGAAAGCATAGTAAGTCCGTGTATATTTACTATTTTTGATGTTGAATGAAGTGCAGGCGAAAGAAACTGCAGGATCCAGGAACTGCAAGGTCTTCATCTGTGCTCTGATAACTAGCCTTCGTGCTTCTAACTTGGAAAGATAACAAACCTTCGTTAATAGCGGTGCACTTCATGCTTCCGTTTACATAGGATTTCATATTCGGTGGCATGGCCGTTACTAGCCTTTAAAAGCTTGCTATTTCTGCTCTGAAATTGCAGCCTAACTGGGGTTGGTATAGCTTTAATTGAAATTAAAGGCTTTTATAGTCCAAATAAAATTTCTTGGCATCTTCATTCCCTTGGCTAGTAAGTCGCAGCTAAATAGTTTTTTTAAGGTAATTTGGATAGTGGAAAGATATAAAATCTCAGATTTGTTTGAATGATTATCCAATCGTACTATCAAATGGCCTGAAACTTCACCGGCATTTAAATTCTATATGAAGGCTTTTTGATTTGCATGTTGGTAAGCCTCGGAATAAAGCGTTTCCAAAGAATCGCGCACTAGACTTGTACAAGATCGGTAATTTGTCGAAATGACTAATCGCAGGCATGTAATTGAGGTTCTTAATTTTGAATAATTGTTTAATATCGGTTAATGTAAGTGTACTAAGCAGTAGTATTTCCTACCGGCTATGAATGTATGAAGTGACTCTCCTCCCTAAAATGTACTGTGCATGGAGATGGTACCTTTGAGGGTGTGGATAACGGTGAAGTTGTTCAATATGTAATTTAATAGTCACAGGCTGATTAAATACTTTAATATTTAAGTAGCCGCCACTGCCTTCATATTAAGTGCTCATAAAAATAACTTTATAAAAAGTGACACGTGTGCGTGTTTACAGTACATTTTGAACCTTTATTAAGGTTTGGACCTCTTCAGGTCCAGTACCTATAAAAGTATATATTAGGGGAAGTTTGCTAAATTGGCCAAGAGCTTGCCTATGGATAGCCATGCAAGAAGCCTATAATCCCAAGGATTGTATTTCAGCCGATTTGTGCCAGAGATTTTTTGCCAATACATTCCAGCAATAGAATTTTTAATGCTTTTCACAATTCTTTAAAAGTACTTCATAGTTTGTGCTTTCCTTGAAACCCATGTAGGTTATCCACCTTTTAAACCCAGATAAGCTTGGTTATATGGGCATCGCTCCAGGTTACTAAAGCCCAAGTGTGTAAAGTGAAATGCACTAAAGCAAGCTTTATTCTTCTATTGACTACTAGATTGAAATGACTTATGGTCATTTACCTACTTGTACTTTCAACACTATAATAAAAAATGGAGAAGCCTTGCTTGGCCCTTATAGTGTATATATATTTTTAGTAAATCATGAGCAAGGATGTATCTTGTGCCCTTGTTTACACTGGTTTCCTTCATGGAATTTTCATGCGGAGAAGCGAGTCTCTGGGGACCTCGCTATCTATATCCAGCATTTTGACTTTAAGGGGCATATCAGTATCTAAAGATTAGACGAGGCTCCCTAGTTTCCATCTAGGAACCAACTGAAGCCTTTGGAATTAAGCCTGTGAATTGGCTGAAAAAGGCCATTAATCCATCTGACGAAAATCCTAAACCACTTTTCTACTTGCAGATAATGGGGCTGACCCTTGTAATGGCTTTGGATGGGTAAGTGGCTGAAACGAATTTTGCATACATGTTTTGCCAACTTCAGGTGATGGTTATTAAGAGAATTTAAACCTACAGGTCCGAGTGCCCTGGGGAAGGGAGATTTTCTGATGCCAGCACGTGTGGTGGCTTTATCGAGTGCATAGCTGACAAGACTGGTGGCTACAGTGTGAAAAGGGACCACTGCAACGGATATGTCTACAATGCTACATCTATGACTTGCTCACAAACACTGGTATGGCATCTTTGATTATAATGGCCACTTTGTATTAATGACCATAGACAGGTACTTATGATTGCCTTCTGCACCCGCAGTGTGACTCGCGTCGGGAACGTAGTGTTACCAACGACTACCATCCCTTGTCGCAAGTGTGTGAAAGCCAGCCTGACCGTTTCCTGTGTGCCAACTGCAAGACCTTGGTTCATTGTGTAATGGGGCAAGCCTTCGTTCGTCAATGCATTAAGGATTTCTACTGTACAGAAAAGCCTGGCTTTGGAGGTGCTGTATGCTACCCTGATGAACCAGCTGCTTGTCTGTGTTTGAATCCAAATGAGTTTCGTGTGGATCCCTACGACCCACAGAGTTTTTCTCGTGTACAAATCCTGGCTCCCAACCACAAAGCTACAAATGTCCAGATGGTATGCAGTTTGATGAGAACTCTGCCCAGTGTCTAAGCAAGAGTGGCTACCCACAATGTGTAAAATCTGGAACCTTTGCCAACACTCAAAACTGTGGGGAATACTACTCTTGCACTTCCTTGATGCAAGGCTGGGTGCAGAAGTTCTTCATGTGCAGTGGAAACCATTTGTTCAACGAGAGAACCAAGAAATGTGAAGATCCTTGCAGCTTGAAATTTGTGTGCCAACGAGAGGGAAGATTTCCAGACCCTCTCAACATGCAGCATTACTTCGAATGCTTCATGGAATCTGGCAAAATGGTAAAGCAGCGTTACCAGTGTCCCAGTGGTTACATGTGGTCTGAGAAAGCTTTGGAACAGGGAAATGTGTGGAGGCAACAGATGAGTACTTGGGTTATCCATTTGCTCACTGCGACATACCTGATGACCTCTGTCCAGAAACTGGTAAGACTATTGATTAGTATTATGAACTCTTGCATACAAATTTTAGAACTATTACATCATCCATATTGCAACTTGCAGATCCATGTCTTCAGAATCCTTGCTACAGTGGAGTTGCTTGCACTTTCACAAGTGTAGCACCTTTCTACACCTGTGGTGCATGTCCTGCAGGATTCACTGGTGATGGAGAAACGTGTGATGCTCTACAGGTGAGAAGCTTTTTTGTGCACAACTATATTTCATTAGTATTCCATATACTAACCTGCAAGGTGTAAATGTTTTAGTTAATCTTGTAAGATAAAGTTGGCAACGAACATGGGATTAAAGACCATGTATAATTAACCAAATTATTAGGTTATAAGATGCTGCTTGTTTAATAAGATCTTGTATGGGGAAGGATTAGTAGGCTACATACTTGCTGGTTGGTGGTACATGTACATAGGAAATGTTTTGTAAGGGGGGGCAACTTAAATAGTGTTAGATTTAGTTCCTTTAGTTTTATACAATATATCGGGCTATTACCGAGTACATAACAGCTTTTTGTATGAATAGATTTGTTTAATGCATTTTACCGGAACTAAACTTAAACCAATATCAACAGTGCCCTGTTGGATTTGCTGGTATTGGTGGCGACTGTGCCCCTGACTCTGACCTCGACGGCTTCCCAGACACTGAACTAGGATGTTCGAGCAAATACTGCCGTAAGGATAACTGCGTCAATAGGCCTAATTCGGGGCAAGATGATGCTGATGGGGATGGACTTGGTGATGCTTGTGATGCCGATGCTGATGGAGATGGATTGAACAGTAAATCGGTATGAAAGGCTGCTGCTGAATTTGACACAGCTTGGCTAGAGGTAAAGAGAAGTTCTCATGGTGAACAATTCCTTTCAGGACAACTGTCCTCTGACCCCCAACTCTAAGCAAGAAGATGCAGACTCTGATGGACGAGGTGATGTCTGTGACAACTGCCCTGCTATGTCCAACCCAAGCCAGAGGGATATTGATGGGGACCAAATTGGAGATGACTGTGACGATGATATCGACAATGATGGTATGATTAATTGAATAAAGGGTGCAATTCTTAATGGTTTCCCCCAATAAGGGTTTCCCCAATAAGGTTTGCTACAAAATTCTTTCTTCAACCAGGATCCCTGAATGCAGCTGACAACTGTCCCTTGATGGCCAATAGTAACCAGGCAGATGCTGATGGTGACGGCCTTGGAGATGTATGTGACAACTGTCCCCTAAATCCTAATCCTGGACAGGAAGATGTTGATGAAGATCTTCTGGGAGATGCATGTGATGACAATGTCGACTTGGATGGGTAAGGGTGGATATAATTTTAAAAAGTAGATTACATGGTAATACTGATACAATAAAATAGAATAAATCCTTGCGCCTTGCCTTTTCAGTGATGGTGTGGAGGACAGTGCAGACAACTGCCCATCTGTAGCCAACAGTAACCAGCAGGATGTAGACGGTGATGGCGATGGTGATCTATGTGATTTAGACAGTGACAATGATGGCGTTAATGACCCTAGTGACAACTGCTTCCTTCTACCTAATCCGGGCCAAGAAGATGCTAATGGTGACGGCCGTGGTGATGCTTGCAGCACCGACTTCGATGGTGACAGAATAACTGATGCAAATGACAATTGCATAAAGAACCCCAATGTATATGCTACAGACTTTAGGTATTAAAACGTGCCTAGTCTCTAGTAATGGTCATCCACAAGCTAATTTAGTATATTGACCAATAACCAACTCTCCAATGGAGACTTGCTAGTGACCTTTTGCATCATAACTAATCGACTTTTAAAACTTCAGGCAGCTCCCAATGATAGCTTTGTAT
>NW_020868646.1:803994-806494 GCF_003789085.1 Penaeus vannamei
AGGAAAGATCAGGAAGGAAGAATAGGTAAGAGAAATTATCGAAGGAAGTAGGAAAGATAGGAAGGAATAAAGGATAATAGAATATACTCGAAAGAACATAAAAAGGTCAGCTGGAGAGAAGGAAAGGTCAGGAAGAACAGGAAAGGTCAGGAAGGAAGAATAGGATGAGAAGAAATGAATAGGAAGTAGGAAAGGTAGGAAGGAATAAGGATAATAAGAATGTACTCGAAAGAACATAAAAGAGGTCAGCTGGAGAGAAGGAAAGGTCAGGCAGAACAGGAAAGGTCAGGAAAGAAGAATAGTTATAAAGAAATAAATCGATAAAAAAGGAACAGATTAGGTCTGGAAAAAAAACACGAAAAGACTATATAAAAAGCAGGAAAAGGTCTCGAAGAAGAGAAAAAGGTAGATAGAGAAGAAGAAACGATAAGAAAGAACAAGAAATGGGGGCACAGAAAGTCAGAAAAAAAAAACAGAGAACAGGAAAAGGCAGGAAAGGAAAGGAAAGATCAAGTAGAACAGATAACAGAAAAAGTAAAAAAAAAAAAAAAAAAAAAAAAAAGACAATTCAGGAAGAACAGAAAAGCTATGTAGAACAAGGACAGATCTGCAGAACAAGGAAAAATTATAGACGAGAATAGGCCATAGAGAACAATAAAAACCGTGAAGACCAGAGAAAGGACTTTTAGAAGAGAGAAAGAACAGATAAAACAGAAGTAAAGATATTTCAGAATAGAAAAAGATAGGATGAGCCATATAGAACATAAAATTATATAGTAGAACAGATAAAGGTCATGTAGAACAATAGAAAAGTCACGTAGAACTAAAAAAAAGATAATGTAGAACAGTGATAGCCCATTCAGAACAGAAAAAAATGTAGAACAGATAAACGTCATGAAGAACAACAACAGGCAATACAGAACAGAAAAAAAGTCAAGTAGAACAAAAAAAAATCATGTAGAACAGCCAAAAAAAGTCAAGTAGAACAAACAAAAAAACAGAACAGCAAAAAAAGTCAAATAAAACAGACCAAAATCACACAAAACAATTTTAAAAAGAAATAAAAAAAATAGATAAATAAATAAAAAAGAGATAAAGAAGAAAGATCAATCACCAGAAAAAAAGGATTAGAAAGGGAAGCATCAGGCGTGAGGAAAAGATTAGGATCAGCTGTTTTCGCTAAGATGACGGATTGCTGACGGATTGGTCTCTGCCATGGCGGATTAGAGGAGGGGATTCGAGGGCCGGTGAGTGATTCGAATCCCGATTGGGTGGCTCTGATGTTTGCGTTTGGATTGGTTTGTGTTCTCGCTCTCTCTCTGTCTGTCTGTCTGTTTATTTATCTATTGGGTTACGTGAATGGTGTATGTGTTCTCTCTATCTATCTGTCTGTTTACTTATCTTTTTATGTCAATCTGTTTCTTTTATCTATCTGTCTCCTTCTCTATCTACTTGCCGACCTGTCAATTCGTCTTGTTATCTATCAGTTTTATTCTCTTTTCTCTCTATCTATCTGTCTGTCTGTCTGTCTATCTATCTATCTATCTATCTATCTATCTATCTATCTATCTATCTATCTATCTATCTATCTATCTATCTATCTATCTATCTATCTATCTATCTATCATCGCACCACACACACACACACACACACACACACACACACACACACACACACACACACACACACACACACACACACACACACACACACACACACTATATATATATATATATATATATATATATATATATATATATATATATAATAGATATATATATATATATATATATGTTAATCTATTTATCTATTAATCTGTTCATCTGTCTATTCATACATCTTCCTTTCGACGTCTATCTATATTACTATCTCTCTATCTATCTGTCTTTCTATCAACATTATATATGTCTATTTATCTACCTATCTATCGACATCCATAATACATTTGCCTATCTATCGAGAAACTATCTATATATCTATCTATCTCATAAATATATATCATCTATCTATCTATCCATCTATTTTATCTATCTTTCCATCTACTTATCTATCTCTCCATCTATCTTGCTGAATCTTGATTGGAAAACCTCGGAGATGAAAAGATTGGAGGAGACACCTTAGGGGGGGGGGGGGGATCCCTACCTCACTTGCCGGTGAAGACTTTTTTTTTTTCTTTTTTCTTTTTCTCGTAATGTCTGGGTTTCGTGGCTCCAGGGCAAGGGGTCCTTTTTTCTCTGTATTTTGTCTTTATTTTGTTATTTTGGTTTATTCGGTTTATTGGTTGTTCTTCTCTCTTTCTCTTCTTTTTTTAGTTGAGCCTCTGTCTCTGTCTTGTCTTTGTCTGGCTGGATCTCTCTCTCTCTCTCTCTATCTCTCTCTATCTATCTCTCTATCTATCTATCTATCTATCTATCTATCTATCTATCTATCTATATCTATATCTTATCTCTCCCTCTCTTTCTTTCGCTCCTCCCTCCTCTCCTCTCTCTCTCTCTCTCT
>NW_020868646.1:813994-825992 GCF_003789085.1 Penaeus vannamei
ATTATATATTCTTACATACGTATATGCCATCTGTTTTGTTTGTTGTGTTTTATTATTTTTTTTATTACTATGGAGCGTTTTTTTTTTTTTGGGGGGGGGGGGGTACGCTCTGAGGCAGTTCATGCATTTTCTTAGTCCAGTAATTACTATTAGATATCATATTAATAAACGCAATATATTTTGATGAATATCTGTGCATGACCTCAAGCAGAGGATAACTTGAGAGCAAGACGTCCCTCGATGTGAATTTTTGTGCGTCCGTAGCCCCTTCACGAAACCCCTGTCCTTCCCGCCAAAATTCCTCGCGTTCGAGTGTCCGAGTGGTTAACCAGTGCATGACTTCCTCGACCTTGAAAACGAAGTCGAGATGCACTTTCTCTCGTCGGATTTGATTTTTTTCCCTCTCTTTTTCTTCCTCCCGCCTTCGAGATCATTTAAAGTCGATGTAATTGCCTGTCATATAACAGCCCTTTTCGAACTGTAGCGTCCGGATGTGAAGTTCAGGACTAGGTTTGTTTTTATGACTTGATGAGAGGTGTCCTTAGGCCTCAGGTGTCAGGGCGGCCCTAGAGGGACGGTTTCATACGCCTGCGGTCGTGCCAGGTAGCCCCGCCCTCTTCCTTCCAGGGGGAGGAGCCGAGAGTTCCGCCGCCCGGGAAATCGAAAGTGTTCCGGTCGCTGTCCTAATATATCGAATCTCCATTTTGCGGCGAAGATTGGCTTTTATTCATAATTGGAAGTGCCTGCCAACGTGGAGCGATCGAGGAAAAAGATACTGGAAGAATTCGCTTGAGGGATGGTGAGATTTGCATATCGAAGGATCTGGAAGTGCGCAAAACCTGGGGGGCGCGGGGCGGGGGCGGCAACAACTGCTACAGATAGATGGCAGAGGGTCAAGGCTGGGGGGAGGGAGGGAGGGGAGGGAGCGCCACCCCCGCAATGCTTCCTGGCCTGACCCTGTGCGCTGCTAGGTTGCGGACTACTATATTTCCTGTCGCCTTTTTTGCGGCGGGTCTAACACGGTGACAGGCGCGGGTGTGACACGGAGGGCTGAAAAACTCTGGCAGAAAATGTCAGGCCCGAAGCAGCTGTAGCTTCGTGCGATTTCAGTGTGATCTGCAGCGCCGTCGGGGAAGCTGGGCTGGACTAGACTGAGACCCGCGCCTCGGCCCACGAGCGAGACCGTAAGTGCTTTTGTGGGAAAGTTGGTCTGGAAGCGAGCCTCGGAGTGCCAAGAGGTCTGCTATAATGCTATGGTCGAACCGACGAGGGGTCCTAGGGCGTGGCTCCTCGCGCTAGGGATTGGGGGCGGAGTGGGGGTGGGTCACCTTGGGTCATGTGACCTCCTAGAGTGGGTCTAGGGCGGCCCACCGTCGAGGTCAGGCGGCGGGGGCGGTCGAGCAGGCTGTCTGGGTCGATGGTGCGGCGTCAGTGTTAAGCTGGTGGTCGCCGCGAACTCACGCCACCAACATGTATCTTCACCCGAATAGGTAAGCCCGAGAGAATACTATAGGAATGCTATAGACAGAATGCTATAGACACCCTCACTCACCCTACACTTACACCGCCACACCCTCCGCCCGAACTGGGATGTGATTCCGGTGCCGCCAACCGGTTCTGAGTGCTGTCGCCGAGAGGATTACGTAACACAGCCCCAGGGAAGTGTGTTTTGTGTGTCCGTTTGTGCTCTTTTCGCGTGTTCGCCTTTCTGCGTGGCTAAGAAATGTGTTTTGTCCGGACGACTTGAAGAAACGAGTGCCATGACGAAGAAAACTGAATGCAAATTGCTGCTGATGTTGAAGTAGAAAGCGCTTAGCCGATACTGAGCTATATATTTTTTCAAATTGTATCGTCCCTTTAAGTTGGACTGTACTAAACAGAAAATATTTAAAAAGAGAAACTGGATGACTTATAGTTGACAGTGTAGAAAACAAATGTGCATGTAAGCCACCCACCTTATAAAGCATAAGAGAAACGCACAAACGGAAACGAAAGAAAAAAAATGAAAATCCAAACGAACCATTTCAAAAAGTATCGTTCGCAGAAGCTCTCGCGGAGTGACATCGGCGAGACGATCAAAGGACAGGGACGCAGTAGAGGAGGGGGTGAGGGGGGTGCAGGGAGAGGGGGGAGTGCTTAAAGGGGTGGGGGAGAGGAGGTGAGTCACGACTCCGCATCCTACAGAAGCGACAACGGGAAGGAATCCTAACTTTATCACTAAGTCCTCAAGCTAGGTCCCTCGGCCCTGTTAACAAAGGGGATGTGTGATGATAATGATAGTGCAATAAATTGAGGATAGTGGAGAGGGCATCAGGAGAGAGAAAGTAGTCACCGAGGTAGCACAGGTAACCGTGCCATCAATCTGAATGTTCTAAGAGGCTGTTCTCACGACAAGTTCTTCTTAAGGAGTTCATTATCCGGCTGATTAAGGCTCCTGAAAGCGATTTAATCAGGTGAACATGGAACCTGGACTCTTTATAAGAACGCTGCCTCCTCAGACCTCTTTTAAATGCATCATTTTATTCATTGACGCATTGTAATGTGTGCGTTTAGGGGCACAGCGTGTTTAATTGCAGCCATGAGAAATGCCGAAGACTTTTATGATCATTGCAGTAATTATATTATTGTATTAGTTATCTTAATATGGAAAAAATCACTGATTTATTGCTGGAATCGTCATCTTGAAGATAATGCAAACTGGCAAACATATTTTTGATGGCTGTAATTTTGACACAAACGATATCAATAATAATAATTTAATAGACAAAGATACTACTGGTGGTAACGATGATGATGATTGTCATGCTGCAGTCATCATGGTAAACCGTTGACATTTGTGTTTGTGATGAAAATGGAATTACTTTGATAATGATGATAGAACAATGATATAAAAATTAACAAAAAATATACCAAAATCATTGATAAAATTATGCAAATAAAAACTAAATGACAGTGCCATTTAGAAAGTATTCTGTCACTATAAAAAAAATCTTGGAATAATTACTTAGTATGACAACGAAATGCAATCACTATCGACACCATGTCTTTAATGCGGTATCATCATAAAACCCCTTTTCATGTACATTAGCACATCGATCATTAATATTAATGATGTTGCATTTATGATCATCATACATTAGCTGTGCCCACTTGGATCTTTAATAGTGACGGTGATGGTGATAATTATTAATTATGGTAATTGTTATAAGAATGCTTATAATACAAATAGTTGTAAAAGTAGTAATGCTATTATGTTGATTGTTATGAAAATACTTATGATAAAAATGGTTGTAAAAGTAATAATGATTAGGTTATGGTTGTAATTATATTGGTAGTTGTTGCCCAAATATAACTAAAAAAAGTAGCATTAGTAGTAATAGATATGATGATAGATAGTGTGATTAATAGCAATTATGATGATACTGATAATGTCTAGCACTGGTAATTTTATCAATAATGCTACTAATACACGCTTATGTCAATGATAATGATGTAGATGATAATAACAATGGTGGGGATAATGACAATAATAACAATGATAGCAACACCAATAATAATAATAATAATAATAGTAATGACGAAAACAATTATTATCATTATTATTGTTATTATTATTGTCGTAATAATAATAATGATTATTGTTATCCTCTTTCTTATCGTCATTATCATTAAGGATAATGATGAAAATAATAATTGTAATGATAATGATAATAATAGTAATAATAATAAGATAAGAAGAACGATGATGATAATGATAATAATACCAATAATAATATTGATGATGATAATAATGATAATAATATTGATAATGATGATGATCATACCAGGGATAACAATAACTTTAATAAAAATGGAAATATTAAGAATAAGGCTAATACGAGGCATGAAAAAGTTACATAGCAAAGATAAAGGTCAAACATGAATTTCAAAACTAGAATCGAACATATAACTCCAATACTAAATTTTATATATCAACATTTAAAATTTTGTAATACCAATAACCACAGTTATAAAAACGCTAAGTACCAACAAACACCGACAATTGACTAAATGAAATAATTGTATTAATACGTAATAACGGCCATGATAAAAACACAACAAGAAAAAGATATATACAAAAAAGAGATAAAAGATACATAAAACATATAACAAATACAATTATACCAGTGACAAAGACGGAAGAAATACAAATAAACAGGTCAAGTGCAATCACAGTAAATGCTAGCTCTGTCAACTGCTAACCGCTACCTTTCCGCTCAACCCACCTTATAGGGAAAGAGGCTTTGATTCCACTAAGTGTTTTTTGTTTCTTTTTTTTTTTCTTTTTTTTAGAGGCTCTGATTCCACTAAGTGTTTTTCTTTTTCTTTTTTTTTTCTTTGTTTTAGAACCCGATTGAAGTAACTGCAATGTAACGTACGTGGAATCGGCTCCTGTCTCACCCTCTCGTTGGGAAAGTGACAATTAGCGAAATAGTGCTAGGAAGTAGCATTATTTTTTATCATTGTTATTAAAAGGTGCGCCTATGCGTTCGATTGGCGCGTGGTGAGAGGTATTGATATAGGCTCTGGAGAGATTTGTGTATGTGTGTCAACCATGATTTTATAACAAAAAAGTATATATATTATATATATATATATATATATATATATATAATATATATATGTATATATATTATATATTCACAAATAAATATGTGTGTGTGTCTCTGTGTGCTATGTGTGTGTGTGTGTGGTGTGTGTGTGTGTGTGTGTGTGTGTGTCAGTGTATGTGTGTGTGTGTGTGTGTGTGTGTGTGTGTGTGCGTGTGTGTGTGTGTGTGTGTGTGTGTGTGTGTGTGTGTGTGTGTGTGTGTGTGTGTGTGTGTGTGTTGTGTGTGTGTGTGTGTGTGTGCGTGTGTGTGTGTGTGTGTGTGTGTGTGTGTGTGTGTGTGTGTGTGCGTGTGTGTGTGTGTGTGTGTGTGTGTGTGTGTGTGTGTGGTGTGTGTGTGTGTGTGTGTGTGTGTGTGTGTGTGTGTGTGTGTGTGTGTGTGTGTGTGTGTGTGTGTGTGTGTGTGTGTGTGTGTGTGTGTGTGTGTGTGTGTGTGTGTGTGTGTGTGTGTGTGTGTGTGTGTGTGTGTGTGTGTGTGTGTGTGTGTGTGTGTGTGTGTGTGTGTGTGTGTGTGTGTGTGTGTGTGTGTGTGTGTGTGTGTGTGTGTGTGTGTGGTGTGTGTGTGTGTGTGTGTGTGTGTGTGTGTGTATGTGTGTGTGTGTGTATCTCCCACACACACACATGTATGTACATAAACCGTAGCGCCCATCAATAATAAGGTGCCACAGAAAACCCGGATAACCATCTCGAGCGCGTTGAAATCTCGGAAGAAAATACGAACAAAAGAGAATTCCTTGGCACCCTCCTCCGTTAAGGCTTGTAATTGGACTTTTATTCTTTCATTCTACTTTAATATGGACGTGGAGGTCGTCCCTTTTTTTCGCTTCCTCCCAGATGAAAGTATTTCCTTCGCCACGGTGAAGGGGTAACTTTTTTCGGCCACGTGAGAAGAATTCATATTTTCAAGATGGGATTTCTGTCTTTGGTTTTATCTTTGTTTCTCCCATCTTCGTTATTTATTATTTCATTTTTTTCAGTTTTTACTTGTATTTCTATTTATTTTAATGCCATCTTTAGTCTACACCTCAGATGTAAATAAAAATTAACAAAATGGAGCCCAGGTTTCTTAATCTAATGAAAAAAAGGTCGATAGATTTATAAATTTACACCGTCATACAATTTCCTGTCCATGTACAACACACGCCCTTAATACGGTGATCACACAGTAGTGATTCAATTTAAAACAACGAGGGTCAAGGCATGCGAACGCGTGGAAAAGCCCAGAGCAACATTCTTCGTTTCAATCCTCGCATTCCTGACTTCGGTTTACACGGCTTCGCTCTGCCATACTCGCTGTTCTCGAGGGAGTTTTCGATACACTTAGCAGTATATTTAATTGCCTGCCTTTGCATTAATGTCCGTTTGTTGGAAGTATTGAGATGCTGAGAATCTGATTGTTGAGGGAATATCTCGGTGCAAATAAATTAATAATGGTTTCACACGGCCATTTGTCTTTTGTTTCTTTCTATTGCTGTGTAACTCATAGCTCAAACAATGTCTTCTAACAATGAGTATAAAATATGCTAACAGCTACCGAGCTACTCTAACTCATTCATATACATGCTCAGACGCACACAAATATATATATATATATATATATATATATATATATATATATATATATATATATATATATATATATATATAATATATATATATATATAATATATATATATAAATATATATATGCACACACACACACACACACACACACACACACACACACACACACACACACACACACACTATATATATATATATATATATATATATATAATATATATACATATATATATATATATTATATATATATATATATATATATATATATATATATATATATATACATGCGCGTATGTATGTATGTATATACATACATACATACATATATATGTGTATGTGTACATTTATTTATATAAAAACATATATGCTTGTACTTATCCATCATTCATTTACTTATTTGTTTATCAATCTTAGACGCCCACCCACCCTCCACAGGCACACGCCCTGGCCCTCGCTCCCAAATCACTCCGTTAAACAGCCCGAGTTCACTCAACTCGAGCTGATCTTTTCGGCCGGATAGCTGCCGCTGTAAAATTTTATTGGTATGACATTTCGGATTCTTTATTTTTCCTGATTGCCTGCATGGAATGAGATACTTCCTTTATTACAGGCGCGACCCGCCCTTTTACCTTGGGCAGGGCGGCGCCAGAAGCGGCGGCGGCCACACCACCAGGGCCGCCGTCAGGAGGGAGTGAAATGGAACCCCTTGTTAGCGGACGACATGCTGGGCCTTTTTAGGGGAAAATATTGAAATTAGGAAGAGAAAAAAAGATAAAAGAAGGAAAGAATGAAATGGTTAGGTGAAGCGATGCCACCCACAGGAGAGCTATGTTCATGCTGACGTAGAACAACCTGCAAGTCTGTGCAAAGTGCGTGTCTCTGATTACACCATAGCTCGGGTCTCTCTCCCACCCTTCCCCCCTCTCCCTGCTCCCTTCTCCCTTCCCTCCCCCTTTCCCTCCTCCCTTTCCCCTTCCACGTTCCCGCTTCTTAATTTTCCCTTCCCCCTTTCCCCTTCCTCCCTCCCCCTTCTCAATCTTCCCTTCACCCACTCCCTCCTTTCTCCCCCTTTCCCCTTCCCCTTCTCAATCCTCCCTCCTCCCTCCTCCCTCCTCACTTCCCCATTCCTCCCCCTTCCCCTTTTCAATCCTCCCTTCCTCCTCACATTCCTCCCTTCCCCCTCCTCCCTCCTCCTCTTCTCCCTTCTCCCTTCCCCTTCACCCTTCCCCTTCTCCCTCCTCCCTCCCCATTCTGTAAGACAAAACCCTATCATTTCGTGGAAGAAACAGCTTCCTCTTCCCTAAAGACCGTGCGCCAACTCGGAATTTTGAAGCGCGTAAAGATGGCGGCGCGAAGGACACCCATTTTCCAAGATACCGCCACTTTTCGAGGAATTCCGGTGATATCTGTATTCTCATTCTAAAACACTGTGATTTCATTTGTCCGCGTTTAATAAAGCGATGAAAAAGACGCAAGTAAGAAACAAGATCGAGGAGTTGATGTAGATGGAGAAGTAAAAATGTGCAGGAAGAGCAGCCTTTGCTACCCTCTGACCCGCTATGCAATGAGAGCAAGGCTAAGAGGGACCCCGAAGCACATCTGGCAGCATCACTCCTTACTCTCGCTCTCAGTATACAGTATATACTTCGTTTTTTCTAAACATGATCGGAGAAAAGCGCTTCTTTGCGCTTACTTCATATGACCCACTTGTCAAAATCCATCCATCACATACGGCACAGTTGGGAAGACTTTCGTGCAGAGTTGAAACCAAGATAAACAGAGGAGCAAATCCATTAAGGCGTTTAAGCAAACACTTTAATCTGTTTTCGCCCTTCTCGTAGTCAGGATTAAAAGATGTGGGTTCGCTTAGGAGGGCGCGAGAACACACACACACGCGGAAAAGCTGGAGTTAAAACACTTTACTTCCGTCGACTGCTTTTCGTCTGTTTCGTTTCTCTTCATTCGTTCACATCCGCTTTTAAGACCGGAAGACCTTCATGCGAGTGTATTTTGTTTTCTCTCCTTTTTGATTCGTTCTTTGGTGTTGCAGCTTATGAAATGTTGATGTTGCGTTTATGAATCTCAATTAGGTATTGTGTTTGACTGATATTGCCAATACGGATGTTGCATTTCAAGGCAGCAGTTCGACTTTCGTGCGGGAAGGATAGTCTAAAACGTATTCATATTTCCTCCCTGGGAACTAAAATCTATACACTCCGCTTTACCGGGTGAAGAGAAACAAGGCCTTTTTTTTTACACTGGTTTTAATCTATGGCGTATTTCCTTCTTCGGTAAAACATGCTAACTGCATACACGTTCTCATAAATCTATATAAACCATAGTATCATGTAAGACTGGAATAATTCATGAACGGCAAAAGCACGGTAAATGCCGACCCACAAATCGTTCTCACAACCGCCCTCCAATTCCTCTCCTATTTTATCTTCGTCCACCAAAGTCTGTGTCTACTAAAGGCATTATATTATACGGTATTTAAGCTTATTTTTGCCATTGTTATTCCTCTACCGATTCATTGTTTGGCATCTGTACGTTATATTTTCTCGCTATCTATTTGTGGATAAGTTAAGTGGTCTATCTGGCATTATCTGATTTTTTTATTAGTCTATCTGTCTGCTTGTATAACTTCTGTCTATCCACCGTCTCTCTATGTGATAACCTTTCTATCTTTTCTATCTGTCTTTAGCAATTTGATCTATCTTTAATCTGTCTTTCTATCGATCTACTTGTCTAATCATCCTCTCCCCATCTATCTCCCACCTGTCTATCTCATCTATGTATATCTGTCTAACAACCATTTGTCTATCCCATCTACGTCTATCTGCCTAACCATCATCTATCTCTCTATCCATTACCTATCTATTTGGTCAATCTGTCTATTTTTTTCTCTTTTATTTCTCTCTCTGCGCCGACACCCTCTCATCAGCTGGTCTTTTTCGCCATCGTCATGGTCTCGATAAGCATCTCTTGAAATTGCGTTGAATTCTTTATCGTGTGAGTAAGAGGCAGCTTGACTCGTGTGCTCTGAGTTAATGTTTCTCTTCTTCTTCTTCTTCTTCTCTCCTCCGTTGCCGTCTGTCTCTTTCTTTTCCTCTTATTCCTCTTTCTTATTCCTTTTTTTCGTCTTTGGGGTCATTTTTCCTTCTTTTCTTTATCTTTTTTTCATTTTTTTGTAGTGGCTTTCTCTTTCTACTTTCCTATTCCTCTCTCTCTATACTTATCTCTCCCCTTCTTCTTCTTCTCTTCCATCTCTATCCCCACCTTCAGCATCTCCTCGCTTGTTTCCTCCCATCTCCTCCTCTACACCCCCCCCCCCTCTTTCTCCTCTTCTTCCTCTTCCCATTACATCAACTTCTCTCCTACGTCCTTCTTTCAACCTTTCATTTCACGTTTCCCGCATCTTTCTCTCCCAACCTCCCACATTCTCCTCTCTCCTCCCACATCTCCATCAACATCTCCTTTTCCTCCATTCATTTCTCCACCTCCCCCATCGCACCTCCTCCCACCTACCCTTAACTCCTCCCCTATCCTCCACCCTCAACCCCCTCTTCTTCCTTCTCTCTCATTCTCCTGTACCTTCCTATCCCCTCCCTTATCTCCCCCCTCCTCCTACTCCCCTTCCACCCCCCCCTCCTCCTTCCTTCCACCTCCTCCCACCTCCCTACCCCTCGTCCCCTCCTCCCTCTCCGCCTCCTCCTACTCTTCCACCTCCTCCACCCCCTATCCCCTCCTTCTCCTCCCCTTCCACTTCCTCCTACCTCCCTCTTCCTCCCTTTCCACCTCCCCTCCCTCCACTCCTCCTACCTCCCTCCTCCCCTTCCTCCCCCTTCCACCTCCCTACCCCTCCCTTACACCCTCCCCTCTCCTCCCTTCCTCCTCCCCTCTCCTCCTCCCTTCCACTTCCCTACCCCCCCTCCCTTTGCACACCTCCCCCTCTCCTCTCCCTCTCCTCCCTCCCGCCCCTCTCCCGCCCCCTCTCCTTCAACATCTCCCCGGCCGAGGAGCAACGACTCGCCCTTGTCGTGAATGTCGCCTCTAAGGGTGTAAATAAGACCACCCGACCTCCTGATGTCGACGAGAGATACTTTTATGTCTCGGAGATATGACGTCTTTGCGGTGGGAGGGGGAGGGGGAGCGGAGGGGGAGGGGGGAGGGGAGGGGAGGGGGGACGAAGGGGGAGGGGCCTAATGAGCGTTCGTAAAGGGACGTTTTGGCGGGAAAATCGCTTTGGGTTATTTGTTTTTTTTGTTTAATTTTCTCTTTTTATGCGTTTATCGTATTTTGGGGGATTTTGTTTTCTTTCGTTTTCTCTTCAAATTTACCTTTATAGTAAATTTTCCTTCTCTATTCTGTTATTTTGTTTTAATTATTTTGTCATTCTCTTTCTCCCTCTTCTTTGCCTTCGCCTTCTCGTTAATCGTCATTATTATCGCCTACGCCTTCACATCTTCATTCTTAATCGCATTTCACCTTTTCTCTAAATCTTCTATTTCTCTCTCTCTCTTCTCTCTCTCTCTCTCTCTTCTCTCTCTCTCTCTCTCTCTCTCTCTCTCTCTCTCTCTTCTCACTCACTCACTCACTCACTCACTCACTCACTCACTCACTCACTCACTCACTCACTCACATCACTCACCTCTCTCTCTCACTCTCTCTCACTCTCTCTCTCACTCTCTCTCTCTCTCTCTCTCTCTCTCTCTCTCTCTCTCTCTCTCTCTCTCTCTCTTCTCTTCTCTCTCTCTCTCTCTCTTCTCTCTCTCTCTCTCTCTCTCTCTCTCTCTCTCTCTCTCTCTTCTCTCTTCTCTCTCTCTCTCTCTCTCTCTCTCTCTCTCTCTCTCTCTCTCTTCCTCTCTCTCTTCTCTTCTCTCTCTCTTCCTCTCACTCACTCTCTCTCTCTCTCTCTTCTCTCTCTTCTCTCTCTCTGTCTCTCTCTCTCTCTCTCTCTCTCTCTCTCTCTCTCTCTCTCTCTCTCTTCTCTCTCTCTCTCTCTCTCTCTCTTTCTCTTCTCTCTCTTTCTCTCTCTTTCTCTCTTCTCTCTCTCTCTCTCTCTCTCTCTCTCTCTCTCTCTCTCTCTTATATATTATATAATATATATATATATTATAATATATATATATATAATATAGTATATATATATATATGTATATACGTATATAATATTTATATATATATATATAATATATATATATATTTCTCTCTCTCTCGCTCTCTCCTCTCCTCTCTCTCTCTCTCTCTCCCTCTCTCTCTCTCTTCTCTCCTCTCTCTCTCTCTCTCTCTCTCTCTCTTTCCTCCTTCTTCTCCTCTCTCTCCCCTCTCCTTCTCTCTCCTCTCTTCTCTCTTCTCTCCTCTCCCTCCTCCTCCTCTCCTCTACCTCTCCTCTCTCTCTCTCTCTCTCTCCTCTCTCCTCCTCTCCTCTCTCCTCTCTCTTCTCTCTCTCTCTCTCTTCTCTCTCTCTCTCTCTTTCTCTCTCCTTTTCTCTCTTCTTCTCTCTCTCTCTCTCCTCTCTCTCTCTCTTTTTTTCCAATGATTTGAAGAAACAATTCTGCTTACGTAGCATCCAAAGCAAAGGGCTAAAAAACATTGGAATCGATTCAAATTATGATTAAATCTGTTCTTAAAATTGGTACTGCAGATATTTCGTCACATTTCTCAATTTAAAAAAGAGATATTCCTCTTGCATTATAAACGCGAATCTTTAAAAGGCATAAAACATAAGTGGGTTCAAACCCTGATTCAGAAACGCAGCCATCTGAAGTTTTCGAACCAATTTATC
>NW_020868646.1:831092-836092 GCF_003789085.1 Penaeus vannamei
TCCTGGCCCCCACCCTCACCCCCACCCCTCCTCCTCCAAGTCCAGCGTACTTGGCCAGTTATCAGGGTCGTGACGTCAAGAGTGGCACCCGGGCCTTGTCTTGCATGCGGGCGGCACTCGGGGTCGTGTGCAGCATTTTCTTTCTTTCCTCCTTCATTTCTCTCTTTTATCTTCCCTTCTTTGTCTCTGTCTGTCTGTCTCTCTCTCTCTCCCTCTCTTCTTATCTTACCTATATCACCTATATCGTTTTCTTTCCTCTTCTTCTTTGGAAGGAGAGAAGGAGGGAGGGGGATCATGTTGGTCCCATGTGGCCCTCATGTCGTCACCCTTTTCCCCGTGGCACTCGCGGGCCATGTGTTGCATGATTCAGGCGCGGGTGGCATTCCTCTGTGCCGTCTTGAAGGTGGTGCCGGTGGTATCACATGCTCTCCTCCTCCTCGCCGTCCTCTTTGTTTTTCTTTGTTGGCATTTGTCTCCCCCTGATGAAAAATAAGAGAAAGAAGGAGGAGGAGAAGGGCGAAAAAAGGTCTACTCTTAGGAAGTACGAGGGCGCGGGGGGGGGGGCGGTTCTGGCGAAACGACAGCCTCAACGATTTTTTTTTTTTTCATCTGATTTCAAACTGATTTGCATCTCTATGTTCTCTCTATACTCTTTGTCTTCTGTTGTATGTACGTTTTTCCTCTTCCTCGTTCGTTGTTGATAGTTAAGAAAACTTTCGATCAAGGTTGCCACACACCCGACCCGCCACACTATGTGCGGCCGTTGAACACGATTGATTAAGCCAGTCTTTCGTCTTTTAAGATTATCCTTTACGATCTTACATTTTTCTGTCATTAGGTTTTATTTTGTTTTATTCTATTTTTTTCATAAATCAAATAACCGTATAACTACCTGGACCTCATACCATATACTAACGTGAAATGTGGCCCCCTGGGTAATCAAGTCGGACAGCCCTGGTCTAGAAAGAAGAGCGTAGTTAAGCAAAATAGATTTGCTTAACTACAATAATCGAGCTTCGTAATGACATTACTGTTGCTCCTTCTATTGCCATCGTCATCATCATATCATTATTATCAATATTATTATTATTATTATTATCATTATTATTATCATTACTGTCATTATCCTCATAAGGATCAATATCATTCTCGTTGTCATTGTTATCATCGTTATTATCATAATTGTTTTTCTTGTTATTATTGTTATTATTATTATCATTATTATTATTATTATTATTATTATTATTATTATTATTATTTATTATTTATTATTATATTATTATATTTATTATTATTGTTATTACTATTACTATTATTATAACCCTCATTATCATTATTATTTATGTTGCTGTTATTAGTCATTGTAATTATCATTATCATTATCATTACTATTATTATTACTATTATCATAATCATAATTAGTAGTAGTAGTATTTGTATTATTAGTATTATTGATATTACTATCATTACCATTATTATTATTATTATCATCAGTATTATGAGCAGCTTTATTATCATTGTTATTATTATTATCACTATTATTGTTGTTGTTCTTGTTATGATTACTATTATATTATGATTTTTATTATTATCATTATTATTATTGTTATCATTATTGTTATTATTATTATTATTATTATTATTATTATTATTATTATTATTTTATTATCATTAATTATTATTATGCTATTATTATTATTCATTACTATTATTATTATTATTATTATTATTATTATTATTATCATTATTATTATCACTATTATTATTATCATAACTATCTTTATTGTACTTATCAATATCATTATTGTTTATATCACTATCATCATTATCATCATCATATATCATCATTGTTGTAATCATTTGAATTATTATTTACACTATTATTATTGTTATTGTTATTATTATTACTATCATTATTATTATTATTATTATTATCATTATTATTATCATCATCATGATCATTATCATTATTGTTGTTATCATTATTATTATAATAATAATAATAATAATAATAATAATAATAATAATAATGATAACAATAATAATAATAATAATAATAATAATAATAATTATTATTATTATTATTATTATTATATTATTATTATTATTATTATTATTATTATTATTATTATTATTATTATTATTATTATTATTATTATTATCATTATTATTATTATTATTATTATTATTATTATTATTATTATTATCATTATTACTATTATTATTATCATCATTGTTGTTGTTTTTGTTATTGTCATTATCCTTATTATGATAATGTTATTAACAATAATTATTGTTATTGTTTTAATGTTATTTCTATTGTTATTATTCTCATTATTGTTATCATTATCATTATTGTTATCATTGTAATAACATATTATTACCATCGTTATTGTTATTATTATTATCATTATTATTTTCATTGTTATCATCACTTTTATCATTATCATTAATATTGTTATCATTATTATTATCATTATCATCACCATCATTATCATTATCTTTATCATAACTATGAATATGATTATTATTAAAATTATTATGAATATGAGGATTATTATCATTATCATTTTTGCTATCATTGTTTTATCATTATTTTTATCATTATCATTAATGAAATTATTATCATTATCATTAGCACTAGTAGAAGTAGAAGAATTAGAAGAAGCAGAAGTACAATTATTATTATCATTATCATTGCTATAATTATTTTCCCGTTGTTGTTGTTCATCATCATTATTATTATTACCATTATAAATATCATTATCTTTATGATTATGATCATCTTACACCACCATCATTCTGTATTACCATTTTATTATTCTATTATTTTTTGTCATTATTATTGTTAGTATTATCATTATCATTATCATTGTTATTATCATTAATATCGACATCATTACTGTCATTATTATTACTGTTATTGTTAATATCATTATTGTTACTTTTTGTTATCATTATTGTTATCTTTACAATCATTATGTTAATCAATGGCAGTATTGTCCCTATTATTATCATATCATCTTTACAGTTACTACCATTGTTACTAGTATTAACATCATTATTGTAATTATCATTATTATTATTATCATTATTATTATTAGATAATGATGATGATGATGATGATGATGATGATGATGATAATAATAATAATAATTATTATTATTATAATCATTATTATTATCATCATCATCATCATCATCATCATCATCATTCATTCATTTTCTTATTATCATTAATTTCATTATTACCTTTATTATCATTATTCCGACGCACTAACTCACATTCCTCCGGGTATTTTCACCGAAATGTCTTCCGTTCTGAAAGACTCTCCGGCGATCTCACCTGTCGAGGCTCCTCCAGAAGGCGGCTGCAGTGGCATAGTGAGTTACTGGCGGCCGAGGATAGAGGATAGATGAAAGGAGAGAGTGAAGACCGAGCGTGCAATACAGACAGGAGATAACGAAATAGCAGTGCACGCACAAAGACATCCATTAGGTGTGTTTACGCCTACTTCATTATGAGCGCTTTACACACATACTTGCGGGTGACTGAGGGAGAAGGGTGGGAGAGAGAGGGGGGTGAGGGATGAGGGGAGGGAGTGAGATAAGGGAAGGAGGGAGGGAAAGGCCTCGGTAACACCTCACGCTATACTCTCTCTCTCTCTCTCTCTCTTCTCTCTCTTCTCTCTCTCTCTCTCTCTCTCTCTCTCTCTCTCTCTCTCTCTCTCTCTCTCTCTCTCCCTCTCTCTCTCTCTTGTTCCCCTCTCTCTCTAAGAGAGAGAGGGTGACTGAGACGCGCGCACCCCGACTCGCGAGCGTTGGTCTCGTGGCCGTAATTCCTTATTCAAATTAGCCTTATAAATCAGCGAGCTCTTCAATTGTCGGCGGTGGCTGTGTGGTCGGGCGTTCGAGTGCATGTGTGGCGCTGCACGTGAGCTCTGATGCTGCCTTGGCGCAGCTCTTGGTTCGCTGGTTGGGTCCCTCGGTGTCGGCGCGAATAATAGCGTGGACTTTGGGAGAACTATAGCTTTGTACCATGAGAAGGAATTTGTTTGCTGCTTGTCTTGCATGAATAATAGAAACTCTGATCGATTAGCATGTGTACTGAGACCGTGAACGGTCTCTTAACAGGGTCGATCATTAGGAATGGAATTAGAGTTTCGGTTCTTATAATCTCTCGCAGTCACAGTGCAGACGCCCTGTGTTTCAAGAAATTCGTAATGATCGATTGCCAAAAGCTTTCCTATGGCTGTAAGGCAGAACAAAAATGTCTAATAATGATGACGCTAATAGTGGTAATGCTGTAATGCAAGTGGTGATAATGCTATTAGCAGTCTTCTGATACTATTGTATAATTTTGATTATAACACCAAGAGCGATTCCTAGCGCGTGCAATGTCCGACGCGACGCCAGTCCTAGTCTATAGCAATCGTAACGCGGAGAAGGAAACAATCTACTCGACATGAGTGATTAAGCGATCGAGGTTAACAAGATTCCTAATCCAATTTAATTGTGCTGTCTGTTTGGCAGATACATTATACAGGAGCTTGGGATACTTCCAGACCAGGCTGTGGCAGGTAAGTTTGCTCCGACGAAGAAGATTGTATACTCGAGTATTCCCCATGTGAGGAAGTCCATGTTCTCTGCCCGCACAGACTTCCGCGGCCACTAGTAGAAGCGCCAGAACTTCTTGGCCAACCTCCGGTGGGTGTCCCTGCTGCAGGACACACCCTCGCCATGACTTGCCGTGCGTATTGGTCCGTATTCTACATCGACTAAACGCTACTCTTACTGTACGCAAGACGCCCAACTCATCTTACCTTCTACAATTACTTTCTCGACTCGGCTTTGACTTCCCACTTTTTTGTGTGTTTTCCCGTCTCCACCCACGGACCCGCTTTACCTGTTAATGCTTTCATATCATTTATTTCTTGTTTGTGCCCATTTTTTATGGTTTATATAAATTTCTTATAATATATTTAAAACTTGTTTTAAGCT
>NW_020868646.1:856092-873592 GCF_003789085.1 Penaeus vannamei
TTGCCATTTGTAACATGTGATTCCCTTGGTATTGCACTTTTATCGTGTTTTTTCTCAGCCGTTGTAACACATGTTCCCGTTGGTTTTGTTGTTTTGTGATCGTGCAATTGACTTCATTACGTCTCGTGTATTTTGGTCATTAAGACACCGAGTCGCTTCTTTCTTGTGCATGCAGAGTGCATTTAAGTGATCTTTGGTTTTGTAAACAATAGTCTTTGTATATATTTGACTTGTTTTTTGCTTGGTGACCATATTAGGCATTTTGCTGTTTCTTGGTTGCCTTTAATCGTACGTTTTAGTGATTTGATGTACAGGTTTTGCGATTGTTCACGCATTTCGTATTTTTCTATCTAGCTAGCTAGCTTATTTTCGCCTGTCTATTCTTCTCGGTGATTCATTATGTTCAGCGTTGAAAGTTTTGTTGCAAATCCGTCAGCCGAAGTGCTGGTCGGTTTAACTAAAGCCCAGTGGAGTGAGTTAGCCGCTCATTATTGCATCCCTTTTCGGTCATCCTTACGGAAGGATGAAATTCGTACATTAGTGACCGAGTATTTATTAGAACACAAGGTGTTAAGTGAGGAGGATTTAGAGCCCTTGTGTCCTCGGGATGTCACGATGGCCCGCCAGTATGACCTGGAGAGCCGTAAGATAGATTTGGAAATGTTTAAGGCAGAGAATGAGCGGATGCGTCTCATGCAGAGACCTGATAGGGAACACCATCCTCATTTTCGTATAGAGGATGCAATTAAATTTGTTCCTAAATTCAATGAGACAGAGCCTGAGTACTTTTTCATTCATTTTGAGCGAGTTGCTGCCTTGCATGGTTGGCCCGAAGATAAGTGGGTATTGCTTGTTCACAGTGCATTTGTTGGCAGAGCTCAAGAGGTTTTCTCAGCTCTGGATTTGGTACAGTCACAATGTTATTATGTAGTAAAACAAGCTGTTTTAAATGTTTAAAAAGGGTACCAGAGGCTTACAGACAAGATTTCCGTTATTATCGTAAAGATAGCAAACAAACCTTTGTTGAATTTATTCGCCAAAAGCAACTTTTGTGTAAGAAATGGGTCGAGAGTGAACTTGATGCACTCGAGTACGATAAATTACTCGAGCTCTTTGTACTAGAGGAAGTTAAGAAAAGTATGCCTGTAAAAGTTCGCTCTCACATTGACGAACGTGGTCTGCGCACATTAGCCGAGGTCGGCAAAGCCGCCGATCATTTCGCTCTCACTAATCCCAACTACTCTTGCAGATCTAATGAGCCTTCATTCCAGTCTATCCAGCATAATGGTAAGAGGATGGAGTATAGTTCCAGGAGGACTGGACTGCCAGATACCCACAGGACTGTTCATACAAAGTCAGAAACAGGTGGTGATGAGAGTAAGAAGGTTGCTTCTCGCGGTGAGAATTTTTCTTTTTGCCGTTATTGCAAGAAATATGGTCATGCCATAAATGACTGTTTTAGATTGACAAATAAGCGTTCTGATAATAACAAACGTATCTTTCATGTCAGTGCTAATAAGACGACAAAGGTTACATCGAAATATCCTTGTGATAAACGTGGCCTTTTCCCTTTTTCCATTACTGAATCTAAAGTTGTGACACCTTCATTTAGACCATTTTGTTCCACAGGATTTCTTAGTGTCGATGAGTCGTGTAAGTCGTCTTCCCCAGTCACTATTCTACGGGACTCGGCTGCAGATATATCATTGGTACTCAAGGAGATGGTTCCTAACCCTGACTGCTATACTGGAGAGATGATTATTATTAATGGACTGGTAGGGTCCAAGAGTATACCCATATGTAAAGTCTACCTTGAATCTAAATTGATAACTGGGTACGTAAATTTAGGTGTTGTTGATAATATACCAAGTGATGGCATTTCGCTCCTTATGGGCAATGATCTAGTTGGTGATAAGGTATGGCCTTGCCCTGTAGTTTCACCTTGCCCGACAGAGGAGAACAACACCGTAGATTTAGAGAGGGAGTATCCCGATCTCTTTCCTGCATGTGCTGTCACCCGCAGTGCAAGTCGTAGGTCCTCCCCTCCTACCAAGGCGCTTACCGCCGGTACTGCATTACCAAAGAGAGCCTTAATGATATATTCACCGAGGATTTCACCTTGGCAGATTTCTTTAAATCATCTGACAAAGATTCAAACATTTCTGCTTCTGATAATTCTAATATAGTAAATTTTAAAGACATGCCAGTTACTAGAGAAAAGCTCATTGAAGAACAATATAAAGATCCTGAGTTGCAAACATTTTATGATAGGCTTACTGATACAAGTAACATAGACAATTTCAGTACCTGCTATTATCTCCAGTCAGGTGTTCTTATGCGTAAATATAAGCCCTATAATATATCTGCAGACGATACCAGTAAGATAGTACATCAGATTGTCATTCCAAAGCCCCTTCGAACTGATGTATTGAATATTGCACATGACATTAGTGGTCATTTGGGAGTCAACAAATCTTACCATAAGATTTTAGCTCATTTTTATTGGCCGAAAATGAAACGTGATGTGGTTACTATTGCCAGTCATGCCATATCTGCCAAGTAAAAGGCAAACCCGGAGATGGTATCAAACCATATCCCTTGCAACCTATCCCTGTGTTAACAGAGCCTTTCAGCAAAATAGTTATTGACTGTGTAGGTCCTCTTCCAAAGACTAAACGGGGTAACAAGTTTCTGTTAACCATAATTGATGTGGCCACCCGATATCCTGAAGCTATTCCTCTTAGACGCATCACTACTAAGAATGTTGTGAAGGCATTGATAATTTTTTTTACACAAGTTGGTCTGCCTACTGTAATACAATCAGATCAAGGGTCAAATTTTACGTCCAGACTGTATGAACAGGTTATGAAGTCCTTGGGTATACAGCAGTGCAGGTCCACCGTATATCATCCTCAGAGTCAAGGGGTAGTTGAAAGGTTTCACTATACTTTAAAGACTATGATTAAAGCCTTTTGTTTAGAGACTGGTTCTGAGTGGGATGAAGGAATAGATTTGCTGTTATTTTCAGTAAGGGACAGTGTTCAAGAGAGCCTTGGTTATTCTCCATTTCAATTAATTTACGGCCATGAAGTGCGTGGACCACTGAAGGTCTTAAAGGAGTGCTGGTTAATTGAAGAGGAGGACATTCCAGTAGCTGCTTATGTGAATAAATTTAAGCATAGATTACGAACAGCTATCTCAATAGCTCATAATCATTTGGGTAAAGCTCAATCTAAAATGAAAGAACATTTTGATAAAGCAAATAATACTGAAGTTAGAACCTTCAATGAGGGTGATTTAGTTCTGGCTTTGCTGCCTCTTCCTAACCAGCCTCTTCAGTCTCGCTATACGGGTCCATTTCGTATCTAAAACGAACGAGTGATACAAATTATGTGATTGAAACACCTAAGAGGCGTAAGAAAAACCGTCATGTACATGTAAACCTCCTGAAAAAGTACCATGAACGGGGTGATATAAAGGATGAGGTACGAAATGTTTCAATAGTTGTACCTTCAAACATCAGTAATGAACTTGTGATAATGTAAAGATTGTGGAGCCTAACCTTATAAATTCGACAATTTTAGCTAAACCTGATGATAAACTTAAACACCTTTCTGCTGCCCAAGCAGCAAACATTCGTTCTCTTCTGCAGGAGTATGAGGAACTATTCAGTGATGTACCTCGTCTCTGCCCACTGCTGGAACATGATGTGGAGACTAAGGAAGCTCAGCCAGTACGTCAAGCTCCCTATCGCCTCAATGCAGAGAAGAGGGCTTTCCTGCAGACGGAGGTTCAGCGCCTGAAGGAGCAGGGGTTCATTAGTCCCAGCCTGAGTCCCTGGGCATCACCTATAGTCCTCGTTCCCAAGAGTGGCGGCACTTACCGTCTGTGTGTAGATTATAGGAAGGTGAATGCGGTAACAGTGGCGGACTCGTTCCCCCTCCGAGGATGGACGACATTATTGATGACTGGGGAAGGCACGCCACCTGTCGAAGTTGGATCTCCTCCAGGGATATTACCAAGTTCCGTTGACAGAGAGGGCGAGGCCGATTTCTGCGTTTGTCACGCCTGTCGGTCTCTACGAGTTCAAGGTTCTTCCCTTCGGTATGAGGAACGCCCCGGCGACCTTTCAGCGTCTCATGAACTACCTGACTGCGGACTTAGAAGGCGTTCGTTGTTACCTAGACGATTTGTAATCTGGAGCGAGTCTTGGCAGGAACATCTGGTACGTTTACGTGCACTCTTCTCCGCCTTGTCAGCCGCAAACCTCACGGTAAATTTTCAGAAGAGTGAATTCGGACATGCTCATGTCACCTTCTTGGGTCACGTGATCGGTCAGGGTCAGGTCGCACCTGTAGCAGCGAAGGTGGAAGCGGTCCTCCAGTATCCCACGCCCGTCGACAGGAGAGGCCTGATGCGCTTCATGGGAATGGCTGGATATTATAGACGTTTCTGCAAGAACTTTTCCCAGATATCCGCACCTTTAACAGACTTGCTGAGTACTAAACGGACATTCAGGTGGTCAGAGGACTGTCAACAAGCCTTTGACAACTTGAAGCACCTCTTGTGTACCGCTCCCGTCTTGCGAGCTCCTGATATCGGCAAACCATTTGTAATTCATGTTGACGCCAGTGATAGTGGTGTGGGAGCGGTCCTCTTGCAGAACAAAAGTGAAGTGCTCCACCCGGTGTGTTATTTTTCTTATAAGTACAAGTCTTATCAAAAGTCTTACGCCACCGTCGAAAAGGAGGCCTTGGGAATAGTATTGGCAATCGAAAAGTTTAGAGTTTATTTAACAAACTCTGTTCATCCAGTCAAAAAATTTTCACTGATCATAACCCGTTAACTTTATAGAAAATGTAAAGTTTAAAAACATGCGAGTGTTGAGGTGGGCTTTAACATTACAGCCATTCAATATAAAGATATTGCATATTAGAGGCACACACAATATCATAGCGGACGCAATTTCAAGATCGTAAGTAGTGCGGTCCACACACGTTGGCCGCTGACTGTACACTGCGAAGGACAGGAAAGAGGCGTACGCTACCTTCACCCGTATAGCCGAACGAGCTGTTGTGTAATTCTATATAGCAATTAGCTAGTTTGAACTTTTTCCCGTACGGTAAAAAGTTCTTTTTCTTGCGGGGAGGAGTATTACATAACAGTAAAATAAACTAATAATTGTTAAAATGCTAAATTGTCGGCTACGGTAACGAGGCAGTTCCTGCAGCAGCGTTCGCAGCCACCCCCCCCCCACCGTCTTGAGGCCTACCCGTATGTCTTGGGAGGGTTGCCTCGGTCACTCCTCCACCGCCATAGGCCTGGGCAAGACCTCTGTCATTGTTCTATTTTTATTTTTTTTGTATTTCTCTTTTGTTAGGATTAGGGTGATATGTTTCATATAGTAATATATCGTAGGCAGGATTCTTGTTTGTTTTTGTCTATTTTGTGTGTTTCGTCTGTTTTGTTGTTCATTTTTGTTGTTTACGTTGGTGACGGAATAAATAAATAAATCGTAATTAATTTGATGTATTTTTCCAAATCATTTTACAATGAATAAATAATAATCATTACTGGTATACAATTCTTGATTAACAGTGAAAGATAATGAACATAATAAATACGTATAATGAAGGATGAATAATAAGTGACAATAAGTGACTTTAATGAATTAGTTTGTATATAAATAAGAAAGGAATATAACATAATACAGTTAAGAAAAGAATACATCATTGATAATGAACTTTGAAGAAAATAACATTAATGGGAGATGATAAATAAATGAACAATGAAGTGAATGATTATAATAACTTGACGGCATTAATGAGCCTTATATGGAATGAAAAATGAATTAATACAAATGAATTAACTAGAAGAATATTTACAATCACTAGTACTTTAGCACGAGCTGTTGTTACGTGGTATTAAGCCGTTCATACCAGGCCATATCCTTCAGATTTGACTTCGCGTCTATGATTTTGGCTTCCGCATTGAGAGAATTCGAGTTCAGCGGAGCTGCTCTTCCCCTTAATTCTCTTGGTGACATACCAGCCGTAATAATATATATATATATATATATATATATATATATATATATATATATATATATATATATATACATATATATATATATATATATATATATATATATATATATATATATATATATATATATATATATATATATACATATATGTGTGTGTGTGTGTGTGTGTGTGTGTGTGTGTGTGTGTGTGTGTGTGTGTGTGTGTGTATGTGTGTGTGTGTGTGTGTGTGTGTGTATGCACGTATATGCACACCTAAACCATAGGGCTCAGTGTACGATAAGTAGAATTCCTACCATGCGAAAGGTTGATAAACCATAAAACTGATGATAATAGTATTGGAGCTCAAGATAATCAGGATAGTGATTATCTTAGATGATAGTGATAATGATGAGGAAGGTGATCATAACGACACAAATGATAGCAACAATGATAGACATAAAATGGTAATATCATGATAATAATATAATAATAATGATGATATTAATAATGATTATAATAATGATTGAAATGATTATATTGATGATGATAATAATAATGATAATGATGATGATAATGCCAGTATTGCTGATGGTAATAATGATCATCATAATAAAGACAATATATAAAGAAAATACAATAGCTGTAGGAAGAGTAAGATATCAATAATGTCGATCAGAATGATATTAATAGTAAATGTAACATTAGTAGTAGTAGTAGTACCATTAGCAATAGTAGTAGCAGCAGTAGTAACAACAACGATGTTAACGACAATAGAACACTGATTATAATGATAATATCAGTGAGAATGATGATAACGATAACCAGGATATAATAATAGTGGTAATGGTACTATTATCACCGCTGCCAAGAAGAATTAAAATGAAATTGTCAATATAAACTGAGACCAGTATTACTGATGACAACAATATTGATAAAGACGCAAAGAATAAAAATCACAATTTTGCTAAAGGCACTTGATGAATTTATTGCTGCTGTAATCACACTACACTCAAACAAATCAAGATATAATTCCTGTCGCTGGATGTATCAATTTCTCTCGTTTTGTCTCCTTCTGCCCAAAGCTCTTCACAAACGGAAAAGTCCACTTTCAACATACTGTAATTCACTTTACCTTCAACATCAGCGTATTTATATATACATATACATATGCATGCCCACATTACGGTTCAGCATTCCTCGTCAGCGGTCTCCCAGCACGCATTTGGTCAGTTAATTCAAAAGTTTTTTTTTCGACGAGGAAATGCAATATTGCAAAATGGAGAGGCGCGTCCAGCTGGCCGAGATGTGCACGCTTTGATGTGCGTTGCGTTGATGGGTCTTAATGGGGTTCATATACGATCTGTTTATTATTGCTGTCATTGTTTTTGTTAAAATAATTATTGTAACTTTTTTAGCATTGATGTTATCATTGTTGTTGTTGGTAGTGTTATAGTCATTATTATCATTGTTGTTATTATTAGTGTTATTGTTATTAGTGTTGATAATACCGTCATTATTATTATTATTATTGTCATTGGTAATGTCATAATTATTGGTTTTGTTTTTATAACTGTTAGTATTATCATCATTGCAATTATCATATTCATCATTGTTAATACAATAACAATGATGATAATAATAATAATAGTAATCATAATAATGATTATTGTTGTTATCATCATTATTTTCAAAGTTATTATTATTATTATTATTATTATTATTATTTATTATCATTATTGTTATTATTATCATTATTATTATTATTATTTATTATTATTATTATTATTATTATTATTATTATTATTATTATTATTATTATTATTATTATTATTATTATTATTATCATTATTATAATATTCATCATTAGTACATTATCATTATTGTTATTGTTATAATCATAAGTATTACTATTGTCATGAAAATCATTTGATTATTTTTATTATTATCATTGTTACTATTATTATCATGATAATTATCATTATTAATATTATCATTATTGAACATTATCATTGCCATTATCACCATAATTATCATAGTCATTGTTACTATTTTTATTATCATTACTATCATTATAATTGTTATTATATTATTTTATTGTTATTGTTATTATTATTACTAGTATCATCATTATTATTATTATTGTGATCATCGCTATTACTTTTAATAGTATTACCATTATCATCATCATTATTATCTTAACATTATCATAACTATAATTGTTATTATCATTATTACTATTACCTTCATTATCACAATTATCATTATTAGTTATTATTATTGTTATATCTATTTTCAGTATCATACTCTCACTGTTGCAATTATTATTACCATTATTATTATTATTATCTTATTATTTCTAATATGTTATTATCATGATAATTGTCATTATCATTATTATTACAATTATTATTAAGATTATCACCATTACTATTATTATTATCATTATCACTATTATCATTGTCATCGTTATCATTATCATGACTAACTTTATCACTTTTATTTTATGAAGTTATTTTAATCATTGTTACTATCATCATTGCTGTTATTACTGTCATTGTTTCAGTTATTTTGATATTCATGATTTTTTGTATCATCAACAATATAATTAATAGTAGTAGTAGTAATGTTTTTTTTTTCATTATCATTAGAATGATTTTTATTATGATTATTATCATTATTGTTATTGTTATTATTATTATTATTCTCCTCCTTTTCCTTACTATCATTATTATCAATATCATCAATATTATAATCATTATTATTAATTTATCCCTTATTTTCATTATTATTATATTATCATCATTGCACAACCAGCGTATTTTATGGCCCTTTGCTAAATTCACTTTTAGGCTTTGGTGGTCTGAGATTATCCCTGTGCTATTTGCTTCGGTGTCCACAACTACTGGAAGACATCACAGCAGCACCACCTACGTCGCTATCTCGATCTCCATCAGCTGTTACAACGGGACTCGCTTAGGCCGGGACGTGATAGGTTGAAGCGCGACTGATTCTCGGGACAATGACAGACGGTGAGCTTCGTATGGGTGAAAAAAAGCTTTCTTGGTTGCGGTGGCTGTTCCTTCCTTTGGTGGACGGAGGATTAGCACAGGTACTCGTACACATTGATGGTGGTATTCTTAAGCTTGTGGGTATTTCGGAGGACTTGGTCTGGATCCTGAAAGCGTAGGAATCTTGGAATAATCTTTCGCGGCATGTTTTTTTTTTTTTTTTTTTTTTTTTTTTTTTTCATGTCCATGTCGGCGAGTCTGCTGGAGATGCACACATTTCAGGTCGAGTTTATCCTGCAGGAGTAGCTGCCGTGGGTCAATTCCCAAGCTTCCCAGGCTCTCTCCTCCACCATCGAGACGAAGGTTGTTCCTGCGAGAATAATCTTCCAAGTACCTGATTTAATTCTTGACTTGGTATCATTCTTGAATATCTTTCTGACGAATAACATTCTCCATATCGTTTGTTCTTCTCTTTGACATGTGCATTATCTTTACCATTCCAATCCTGTAATAATATAATCTAATCATTATTTTTTCGAGATCGTAAATTCGGTTGGCAAGTGCAGTGAACACCTTATCCACAGCAGCGCGGTAGGTCTGCTGCTAATTCAATAGCAGTAGTTTAACTCCTCAACACACTATCGTCGTCAGGGGGATTGCTAGTTCGCAGCGGCTCCGGCTAGATGTAAGGGCGATTTCTGTTTATCACCCAGTTTTCACATGAATAGACCTTACGTATAGTTATCATTAAGAGGATTATAGCCTCTGTGCTACATGGATATGTTGTCTATGTTGTCAGTCTAGTAGTTGATCACACTGTCGGATAGGAAAATCAATGTTAGAATCCCTTCACACTCTACTGCACTGTCTTCATCTAGCATTCACGAGGTATTCACTGACATTATGTAAAACGGAGGAGATTTGCAGGTATCACGGATGCTCAGGAATGGGTAGCCAGGCATTCCTACAGTGCATACCCCTCCTCTCTCTCGACCTCTCTTATTATTGTTGTTATTTTTGTTATGATCATAATAATAGTAATAATAATGATATTCGTAGCAACAATAATGATGATAACGATGATGATGACGATGATTCCGGTAATAACAACAGAAATTATAATAATGATAATGAAAAAAATGATAATGATTATTATAATTGTCATTATTTTATTACTATTGTTACTGCTATCATTATCACTAATGTTGTTGTCATCGCATCATTTTCTTCATTGTTTTCATTACTATCAATATCATCATTACTATTGCAACTATTATAATAATCATTCGTCATCCTCGTTGTAATTATCATCAACCTTATTCGTATATATTCTAACTGCAAATTGTTTTTTTTTTCTTATTTGACCTACTATAGAGAGAAAACTGTACAAATGACCTTTAAATTGTCACTGATGGGCAGTAGCATTATCGGCTATTCAACGATACAAGGGTTCCAGCGATAATGACAAACACTAACATAGCCCTTATCACTATTTTCAGCAAGTCGTCCATAAAGATAATAAAAATCCTAGATTAAGAAAAGGCAAAAGGAAAGTGATATTAAAGATATAACCCAAACAGAAGAACATTAGTAACGGGCTGACGAGTGGACGAGCCATCTCGACAGCGCGCACACGACAGCTGCATCAGGGAGTGATTAATGCCCGGGACCCGTTAATGGACATTAACACACGCGCGCAGACACACACTTATAAAAACACACTCGCGTGCACACACACACACTATATATATGTGTGTGTGTGTATGTATATATATATATATATATATATATATATATATATATATATATATTATATATATATATATACACACACACACACACACACACACACACACACACACACACACACACACACACACACACACACAACACACACACACACACACACACACACACACACACACAGAAACATATACACAAACGCACACACACACACATTTACGAGAACGGTCGTTGTTGGAAGCATATGGATAATGAATGATGGCACTGCTTCCATTACTACTGTAGGTAATAGTAATAACAGTGGTGAAAGTAGCATGTACACATGTTTCCATGCGTACGTAGATACGTTTCACACAAGCACGAATGTGCACATGTATATAAACATGTGTGCACAAGTTTACATATGTGTATATATACTTCCGTACAGATGTACACCAACATATCACGTGTACACGTATGAAAACAAATAAAAATGGTCAGCTATGCGCAATAACCTAATATTCCAAAAATTAAGATTTTAATACTTTTTGTGGGGATCACTTTTTAAAATTTGTTATAACTTGGGAACCAATTTCCATATAATCATGTAACAAGCAACATTTAAAAGATGAATAAATGTAGTTTCTCTGGTAATAAGATGATAAAGACCGAGTAAATTGAATGAACAAAAAATGAACTGAAATATCTCAGAAAAAAAAAAAAAAAAAAAAAAAATAAATCTTATCTGTACAGCTTTTCGCGAATCGGAAAATGGTCCCTCTGTGTAGACGCCATACAATCTAGTCTAGCGAGTTTATGGCTCGTCATCAGACCTTCAAAGCCTTGAGTTTTTATCCCAGTCCAATAGACCTCTACGAGCGGTTCCAAAGGCTTCGCTCCAATGCTAAATGCATCGAAATTTCTAATGAAAATAGATATAAAAAGAGACAAGCGGTAAAATAGTAAATAGATTAACACAGACGCAATAGCAGAAGATCAGAAGCATATCAGCTGGCAAATACATAATAAACAAAAGATAAAAACGAAATTAACAATATGTTTATGTTTATAATTTGAATTGATTAACAATATGGATATTTTGCTACTATATTTATACCGTGAGCAAATGTCCATGATGGTTATGATGTTATTGCGGAGTTGCTAAAAAGAGCATATGACGTCACCATCAAATTAACTTGAATGGTGATGTTACCTACATAATGACTATTCACTTAATGGCATGGATGGCTATGATAACGATAGGACTGAAATTAGAATGAAAGTCCTTGATTACCAGATCTGATTCATCAGATTGTAGGGCAGAACGTGAAACGTTATTACACACAGCATATTATACATACATATATATATATATATATATATTCTATATATATATATTATATATATATATATAATATATATTACATATATACATACATACATATAATATATATATATATATTATTATATATATATATATATATATATATATATATATATATATATATATATATATATATATATATATATATATATATATATATATATATATATATATAGACACAACACACACACACACACACACACACACACACACACAACACACACACACACACACACACACACACACACAACACACCATATATATATATACATGTAATATATATATATATATATATATATATATATATATATATATATATATATATATATATATATATATATATATAATATATATATATATATATATATATATATATATATATATATATATATATATATATATATATATATATATATATATATATATATATATATATATATATGTGTGTGTGTGTGTGTGTGTGTGTGTGTGTGTGTGTGTATCTATCTATCTATCTATCTATCTATCTATCTATCTATCTATATATATATATATATATATATATATATATATATATATATATATAACAAAATGATTTACATTTTTTACCGAAAACAATGATATTGTTTGGCTTGCCCGGGGAGCCATCGTGTGTGTAAGGGTAATGTGGTCCACGGGGCATGCAATTGTTCAGTTCAGGAAAAAATTTACGAAAAAAAGATTCATTTTTCACTCCCTTCTCCAGCAGCAAACCCCCTTTCAGCTAAAACACCAACCCATTGCTTGTCTGCGGTCTTGGCCCTATGACCATGAGAGTATTGGATCCAATGAAGTCATCACAGTTCCTCCTGTTATCTTTCTCTTCCTCGCTCACTGTCCGATCTCTCTCTCTCTCTCTCTGTAGACTGGTAAATGTGCAGACAGACCCCTTGTCAACCTGCGTTTTTTTCTGCATGGCTCCTTGTCAACATAGTGAGTGGTAGTGAGTTGGGTGAGATGTAACAATGGGCTGATAGAGAGATACTTGCAAAGATAGTGAAAACAAAGAGAGAAAGAGATACATTATGATTTATGAGACAAATTGGCAAATTGCGTGCTTTCTCTCCCATTATTTCTCATATTTTTCTGTTTCCAGCCAATCACATAATTTTAAGCTGATCTGAAATGTCCGCGATCGATGGTACTGAGAGTTATTCGACTAAAATTAAAAGAGAGAGAGAGAGAGAGAGAGAGAGAGAGAGAGAGAGAGAGAGAGAGAGAGAGAGAGAGAGAGAGAGAGAGAGAGAGAGAGAGAGAAATTTATCAAGTAGTGTTGATGGAAGAATGGTATAGCTTGGTGTCGAGTTGTGGGAGGTTTTAACTCTAACTTCAGGACTCGGTCCTAATTAACAGGACCAGGTTTTGTCTAAAACTAAGTCCTGGGTCGAGTCCCAAATTCATTCGTCTGACTTACTGTCGATCTTGTTCATTATTGAATGAGTTAAAATTTTCCTGAAATGAACAATTGCACGCCCCGTGGACCACATTACCCTTACACACATGATGGGTCCCCGGGCATACCAAGCAATACCATTGTTTTTAGTAAAAAAAGAAAAAAGAAAAAATAAAGAATATATATATATGTATATATATATATATATATGTATATATATATATATATATATATATATATATATATATATATATATATATATATATATATATATATATATATACACATATACACACATGTATATGTGTCTATAAGTATAAGTGCGTGTATTTTTGCATGAAAAGCAACCAAACATACTGTCCATCCCACCTGCACAAAAGCATTGCAACCCTGTGATGATAACCAATTTACTCTGATTGCATTTCCTGATCAACTTCACACTGGAATATTCGATCATGACTCTTTGTCACGAGCGCACACACACACACACACAGACATCGTCACAGATATGCACATTAGTCACCACATCAATTTACAGAGGTGGCTGGAATAAGGGGCAGAGCTTCTAGTCAAACGGGAAAGATAAAATGTAATTAATCACACCATATCTATGAACAACAGGGTTATCCGAAAAATATGTATTAAATCACTATGCGTAACATTGCAATATTAAACAATAGCTGAATCCAGTCATAACTATTGGTACAGTGCACTTGGAATAACTCCCTTTGTTCAGGTAATGAAATCAACACAAATTGGTTCATGGCTCGCTAAAATGCTATGCCTTTTAATAAATCTTTAAAATCCAGATATCATTGTCAAATAATGACGTGATCAACAATTCAGAAAGGGTTAAAGTTATTACTTATGCAGGAAGAATATCCTGAAGAACACGAAGCATCGAGACGTGAAGTTGCAGTCAACTCAAATTTTACTTAAATAAGCAATTAATAATCAGGAAATGCTGTTCTTACAAATATTTCTTTCCTTCATATATATAATATCTCTCGATAGATTAAAGATATTAACATGATATTAACATGAGCTTTATGAGAAATGTCACTTCCATTGAACCAATGATGCTAATCTTTGTATTTGTATACAGTGAGCATAATTATAACTTAGATTATTAAAAACATTTCAGACAAATTGATAACATAAAGAGACTTACATATACAGAAGAGAGAGAGAGAGAGAGAGAGAGAGAGAGAGAGAGAGAGAGAGAGAGAGAGAGATGTTTGTATGTTCGCCTCTGAATGGAAGTCAATATGGGTGCCTTTGTCTGTTGGCAAAAAAAGGAAAAAAATGTATGCAAGTTTTTGAGCAAGAACAAGCAGAAGAGAAAGTGAATGGTAGGATAGGGTGAATATATAGACGGGAAACCTTAAAAAGAGAAAGGTAAAGGGAAAGATAAAAAAGGAGAGACAGAGAGACTAAGAATGAGGGAGACAAAGAGAGAGAGAGAGAGGCGGGCAGACAGACGACGAACAAGACGGACTCGGCAAACAGAGAGAGGCTTCGTTCTTCAAAAGTTCAAGATTACGATTTAAATTCAATTCGTTTCGGAATTCTTACATCTTTCCAAAACAGCATTTCCTTTATCTTCTCTCGTGAATTCAGTTCTCTTTTGTCTCTGCAAATAACGAACCTTGTTTTTTGCCTTCCTTTCAGCCCTGATGTCTGTTCTCTTCATATTGCTTCTGTTGTCAGGGAATCCGATGCAAAAAGGAAAAAAATAAAAGGACGATTACACACACACACTCACCTAATATATATGTATATATGTCTGTATATATATACATAATATATATATAATATATATATATATATATATATTATATATATATATATATATATATATGTATATATATATATATATATATATATATATATAATATATATATATATATATATATATTATATATATGTATGTATGTATATATATATGTATGTATATATTATATATATATATATATATATATATATATATATATATAATATATATATATATATATGTATTGTGTGTGTGTGTGTGTGTGTGTGTGTGTGTGTGTATGTATATATATATATATATATATATATATATATATATATATATATTATTATATATGTACATATATAGGTATATGGGGCTTCCTCCTCAACAGACTCGAGGGTCGCCTCCTCCTCGGCCTCGGGCCACCTCTCTCTGGGGCTTCCTCCTCCTACTCAGACTCGAGGGTCGCCTCCTCCTCGGCCTCGAGGGCCGCCTCTCTCTGGGGCTTCCTCCTCCTACTCAGACTCGAGGGTCGCCTCCTCCTCGGCCTCGAGGGCCGCCTCTCTCTGAGGCTTTCCTCCCACTCAGACTCGAGGGTCGCCTCTCCTCAGCCTCGAGGGCCGCCTCTCTCTGGGGCTTCCTCCTCCTCCTCGGCCTCGAGGGCCGCCTCTCTCTGGGGCTTCCTCCTCCTCGGACTCGAGGGTTGCCTCTCTCTGGGGTTTAATTCTCCTACTCAGACTCGAGGGCCGCCTCTCCTCTGGGGCTTCCTCGGACTCGAGGGTTGCCTCTCTCTGGGGTTTAATTCTCCTACTCAGACTCGAGGGTCGCCTCCTCCTCGGCCTCGAGGAGGTCTCTTTTGGGGGCTTCCTCCTCCTACTCAGACTCGAGGGTCGCCTCCTCCTCGGCCTCGAGGACCGCCTCCCTCTGGGGCTTCCTCCTCCTCGGACTCGAGGGTCGCCTCACTCTGGGGTTTAATCCTCCTACTCAGACTCGAGGGACTCCTCCTCGGCTTGAGGACCGCCTCTCTCTGGGGCTTAATCCTCCTCCTCAGACTTGGGTCGCCTCCTCTTCGGCCTCGAGGATCTCTCTGGGGCTTCCTCTTCCTACTCAGACTCGAGGATCGCCTCTCTCTGGGGCTTCCTCCTCCTCCTCGAACTCGAGGGTCACCTCCTCCTCCTCGGACTCGAGGGTCGCCTCCTCCTCCTCGGACTCGAGGGTCGCCTCCTCCTCCTCGGACTCGAGGGTCGCCTCCTCCTCCTCGGGCTCGAGGGTCGCCTCCTCCTCGGCCTCGAGGGCCGTCTCTCTCTGAGGCTTCCTCCTCCTCCTCGGACTCGAGGGTCGCCTCCTCCTTCTCGGATTCGGGGTCGCCTCCTCTCCTCTTCGAGGTCGCCTCTCCTCCTCGACTCGAGGGTCGCCTCCTCCTACTGCGGACTCGAGGGTCGCCTCTCTCTGAGGCTTCCTCTTCCTACTCAGACTCGAGGGCCGCCTCTCTCTGGCTTCCTCCTTTCTCGGACTCGAGGGCCGCCTCTCTCTGGGGCTTCCTCCTCCTTCTCGGACTCGAGGGTCGCCTCTCTCTGGGTAGCTGCCTCAGTCACTTCAACTGAAACGGCTGAAGAACTTGACGCCGCGCAGGACCGACTCTGGGGCCTCCTCCTCGGACTTGAAGGCTGCCTCTGAGGCTTCACTCGGCTCGAGGGGCCGCCTCGCTCTGGGCTTCCTCCTCCTACTCAGACTCGAGGGTCGCTCCTCCTCGGCCTCGAGGGCGGCCTCTCTCTGGGCTTCCTCTTCCTTCGAGGGTCGCCTCCTCCTCTCGAGGGCCGCCTCGCTCTGGGGCTTCCCTCCTCCTACTCAGACTCGAGGGTCGCCTCCTCCTCGGCCTCGAGGCGGCCTCTCTCTCTGGGGCTTCCTCCTCCTACTCAGACTCGAGGGTCGCCTCCTCCTCGGCCTCGAGGGCTCTCTCTGGGCTTCCTCTTCCTACTCAGACTCGAGGGTCGCCTCCTCCTTCGAGGACCGCCTCTCTCTGGGGGACTCGAGGGTCGCCTCACTCTGGGGTTTAATCCTCCTACTCAGACTCGAGTGTCGCCTCCTCCTCGAACCGCCTCTCTCTGGGGCTTAATCCTCCTCCTCGGACTTGAGGGTCACCTCCTCTTCGGCCTCGAGGGCCGCCTCTCTCTGGGGCTTCCTCTTCCTACT
>NW_020868646.1:876092-878592 GCF_003789085.1 Penaeus vannamei
GGCCACTTAGCCAACTTAGTGGGTTTTCGGGGTCCTTCTAAAGTTTTCCAGACTAGTTAGGAACCAATCTTCAACCTTGACAAGCCTCATTAGAATCGGCGATGTAGAAACTGATATAGATAAGGGCCCAAATTGCCTAAGTTGGGAGATATATATATATACCACTTTTGGAGGACACAAATCTCTCGAGAACGAAACCAGAGAGAAAGATGATCGACAACTTGTTGGAAAGGTCTCACGAAGGAGTGGGTCCTCTCGGTATAGGATTTGTCATTTTGCCAAAAACGTGATTTTTATTTTATGTATCCTTTAGCCTTAAAAACATAGTTTACGACGGGCTATGAATTAGAAAACCTAGGATAAGAAAGGGCTTGTATGCACCTATACAAGTGCCAAGATACATTGGAGTAAGCCTAGTACAAGCTGAGTTGCAGACAAAGACAAGAATTAAATGCATTATCACAGCACTGTCTAGTGCCCCAGGGACCAACTGGAAGAAACTTTTCTCCCTGAATCGTTAAAGTGGGGTGTGGGGGGCTGTTCCATCGGCAAAACCAAAATCTCTCCACCAAGGGGCGGTCCCCCTGCCAATGAGTTCCAATCTACTCCCATCAAAACAGAGTTCTCGACTAGCTGGACTAAAACTTTGGGGCTGAAATGTAATAAGGTCAATCTTTAGGTTAGGTTAGAGATACAGAGGGTTCCCTAATCGCCTAGATTAAGGTACACATACAGTGGTATGACCATTTTTAGAAGCAGGATCCCTCAATAATGGAAAAATAGATCACTCGTTAGAAAAGCCTTGTAAAGGATCATATTTCGTTGGGGTAGGGAACATCAGGGTTCCCTAGCATCTTGCCAAATTGAGATTTTTGTGTTTTTCAGCCCCAAAAAGAAGGGTTAACAAAGAGCCAGGATTTTGAACCAGAGGTGTCTTGGACACTTCCTACTACATGCCAAGTTTCATGGGTAGGCATAGCATAAGGGAGGATGGAGGAGAAAAAACATAAAAACGTTTAGGTTTTGGCTCATTATTTTCTGAAAATAAAGATTGCAAAAAATCGCTTGCTAAATTACAATGAAATTACAATGTGGAAGAGACATAAGATATTTTAGACTGGTCCACGGGGCTCAAATCTCCTTCCTCAATTTATATCCTCATCTTCGGAAACTTGTACCATATATATATATATATATATATATATATATATATATATATATATATATATATATATATATATATTATACATATCATCTCAAAGGGGGTGACGCCGACGGGGGTGTATAGCCGCATCCACCCTTCGCTTCCAGCCACTGTGATATCTCATGGCAAGTTTCCAGGCAGGCCCTCGGCCCATTTCTTGTTCTTCACGACAGGACTGGTCATGCTGCCCAAGCCATGACTTCATAGGTCTTCCTATAAGCCTCCATCACCAGGATTGCCTTGTAAAGAGACAACCTGATGAGTAGGATCATCCACAAGGAAACGAGCTAGGTGTCTAGCCTGAGTTGGCGGTCCCAGATTATGTAAGTAACAGGTCCCATGCTAGTTTCATGATGAAGTTGTCGGTTGGATACATGGTCCTGCCAACTGTACCTCATGATCCGTCATAGGGACTTGTTACAAAAGGCATCGAGCCATGACTTCAAGGCACTAAATAGTGTCCAGGTTTTGCTTCCATAAAGCAAAACTGGAAGTATCAAAGCCTTAAAGATACGTAACTTAGTCCTTCTGCATAGGTACCAGCACCTCCAAATACTCTTGTTGACCGAGATCATGGCCCCTGCTGCCAGGCCAATCCGTCAATTGACTTCCTTGTTTGATAGCCTAGAGACATGAACTGCACTACCAAGGTATGTAAAGCTCTCTGTGACTTCAACGTCCTCGCCGCAAGCACGTACTAAATGAATAGGTTCTAACACACCCCCAAAATCCGGGATTTTGGTCTTGGTCCAAGACTTCTAAGCCCAGGGGCTTTGCCTCATTGCTGAATGCATCAAGAGCCGCCACCAGAGATTCCAGAGACTCAGATAGAATTGCAATATAGTCAACCAAGTCAAGGTCCGTGACCTTGATATTGCCCAGTGTTGCTCCACACTAACTTTGGAAGGTAGCTCTGCCCATTATCCAGTTCATGGCAGCGTTGAAGTGTTGGTGCAAGGACACAGCCTTGCCTCACTCCTGAGTTAACAGGGAAGAAGCTTGACAGGCCCCCACTACACTTTACAGCACTTTCAGTATCAGTATATAGCCTTGCTATTAATCCAATCAACTGTGTTGGAATTCCTCTAAGTCTCAGGATCTCCCACAACGATTTGCGATGCACCGAATCAAACACCTTCTTGAGATCGATGTAGGCTGCAAGCAGCCCATGACTGAACTCATGACGATGTTCTACAATAACTCGAGGCGCTAGGATATGGTCTACTGCTAGGAGTGAACACAGATTGCTCTGGTCTTTGGTACCTTAGCAGGTGGTTGTGGATCCGTTTCAGAATA
>NW_020868646.1:893592-896092 GCF_003789085.1 Penaeus vannamei
TATCGTATTAAGATTACGATCAGAAATAGTTACTTTTTGTCTTCTGATCTTATGAGCCACTACTACTGTTACAAGATTATCATCAGGCTTACATCTACTGTTAAGTATGAGATACGGAATCATAAACAAAATCCTTTGACCTTTCCCTACTCTAACAATTCCAGCGTTTCGTAAAAATGCACAAACGACCCACAACGGCCTTCCAAAAGTAGTCTGCTACGACCTATCACTTTTCTTCTCCCTCCTCCCCCCTCTCCTCCTTCTTCTCCTCCCGCTGCTTCCTGTCTCCTCTCTGCCCCCTCTCTCTTCTCTTTTCCTCTCCTCCTCCTTATGCCTCCTTCCTTTTCTTGCCTCCTGCATCAGTGCCATCGTTATTACTTCTCATTATTTAGTATCATAACGTCCTGTTGCCTTCGTTATTATTATCGTTATGACTATTATCATGTTATATATACTACATACTCTGATTTTTAATCTTGCTTCCAGTGCTACCATTTTTATTGCTGCTGCATATATATATATATATATATATATATATATATATATATATATATATATATATATATGTATGTATATATATATATATATATATATATATATATATATATATATATATATATGTATTATACGCACTACGCACGCACACACACGCACACACGCACACGCACACGCACACGCACACGCACACGCACACGCACACGCACACACACACACACACACACACACACACACACACACACACACACACACATATATATATATATATATATATATATATATATATATATATATATATATATGTTATTCATTGATATTGAACTTATCATTACCATGGTAATTATGAAAATCATGATAATGACAGCTATAAAGATAATGATAATGGTTATGATACCATTGATAATTATCCTCATTATCATCAGTCATAAATTTGATTTCTCATACTGTTACAGTTATTATTATTACTGATATCAACATTATGACAATCATTATTACAATTATTTTCAGAAAATCGTTGCTGAATTGTCACCCTTATGAATATTATAAAAATCATCAGAATTATTATCCTCATTCCATCAGTGCGATCATTTTTGTTATCAGCATTTTGCAGTTATCATTGCTTTTGCTATTACTACCAATGAGTATCATTACTGTTACTGTTTTTATCGGTCGTTGTCAAAAACATACTTATATGCATCGTAATTACTGTTGCGCCGAAACCAAATTACCCTGTTTATTCCATCGGAAAAAATTGGGTCTCTGCACTGATGAATATAATACAAAGATTCTACTGCACTATACTACATTAATTCATTATGAAAGGCCGCTTGCTCTCTCTATTATTGTTATTGCTATTGGCGCCATTGTTGTAATATCAGCTGCATAATGATTATTATAACATTTATTTCTTTGTTATTAAAATCACTTCTATAATCATAAGTATTGGCATCATGGTTAGTACCGATATCATTGTTATCATTGTCATGATATTGGTATTGGTAATAACACTAATGAGATCAATAATAATGATAATAGATATTAATGCCATTATTATTGTCTATAATTATCATTACTGATAGCACTATGTTTTTATGTGTACATGAGGAATTAGATGTATTCTTTGATGTATTTGGGATTGTAGGTTCCAAAAAATTACATTGATTTATCGTCAGTTCTAATTGCTATGGCAATCTGATCTAAATAGTGCACATAATGCCAGTTTAGTACTCTAATTAAAACATTATTTCCTTCAGAAATTGCATTTAGTAGCGGATGGCAGCTGCATTTATTAAGAGCATTTGGCAGCTCAGTTGTCAAGACTTGAATTTCAATAGAGCTACGGCGGAAAAAAGCTATAAATAGATTTTTGGCTGACAAATTTAAAAGAATGCTGCTGCCACCATTGCATACCAAACTTAACGTGATGAACCATTTCGGGAAGACTATTTATGCAGTGAAGTCCGTGAAATGAACCTGGAGGGATCTGTGATGGCTCCACTTATGACAGGTAATAAAAGTTTCACATTTTTACAGAATCGAAAGAGAATACTGGAATCCCGTGGCTGATTCTCGTCTGTTTTTATACTGCCCCCCAAAAAAAGTTTCTTGGCAACCATAAGGAATAAAACTACATCGCATTGGTAGAAGACAAGTTCTGCTACATTAATACGCCTGATGTAACATGATCGTCAAGGTACATTACCTCCTAAGCCACCTGAATCGCTTTCCATAAGACCTTGGCCATTTAAATGAAGTGTGGGGGAGAGACTTCAGTCGAAACAATAGGAGGGAGGGATTTTGGAAAGTGGAATACGTGTGTGACGCATGTTATTGTTGGAAGTTCTCTAGGAGCTTATTTGTCGATTTATTTATACGTTTTCACTCGTTTCAAGTTGCAGCCACTCTACATTCTGATTTAGTGAACTGATATCTTACGAAATTGCCTCTCTCTATGTATATATATAATGTGTATGTGTGTTGTGCTTATATACACATATATAGA
>NW_020868646.1:908592-911092 GCF_003789085.1 Penaeus vannamei
AATGATAATTATGATGTGAAATGATAATTTTGATGATTATGTATTAAAGCGAGCCGGAAGGAATTATTGAACTGCCTTTAAACCTGTATCTGTTTGTATCTGTTAACTTCATTGTCCTAAATGTGTCTTTTTTCACCGTTGTATCTAATCTAGTTCATCACTTAATCGTTGTTCACTTAATTTTGATTTTCCTAATAATGGCAAATATAAAAAAAAATTGTTTCTACCGCTGAAGAGTCCTAGCATGAAACGAATTTCCCTTTGAAGGGGATTATATCATGGTAGTATTCGTAAACAAGCAAATAATACGGCCAAAGATACGAAAAAAGATATTTTATTGGATAATATCCCCTCATAAATCCCCCCCCCCCTAAAAAAAACCCTACATGTCCTCCTTTCTTTTTTTGGCATTTTTCGAACAAGGGTAATAAAAAGACTCTTCCAAACATTATTGTGTGTTGGCGTGGGTGTGTTCCTGCGTCAGTGTGTGTGTGTGTGTGTGTGTGTGTGTGTGTGTGTGTGTGTGTGTGTGTGTGTGTGTGTGTGTGTGTGTGAGAGAGAGAGAGAGAGAGAGAGAGAGAGAGAGAGAGAGAGAGAGAGAGAGAGAGAGAGAGAGAGAGAGAGAGAGAGAGAGAGAGCGAGGGAGGAGAAAAGAAAAAAGAAAGAAAAGAGAAGAGAAGAGAGGAGAAGAGAAGAGAAGAGAAGAGAAAAGAGAGAGAAAGAAACAGTACTGCTGTCGTTGCTGCTGTTGCTATTACCATTACTCTCACGATTGAAATAATTTTCCCGACGACGAGAGTCACCGCCATCATCATGATTAATACAGATATCCTTTTTATTAATCTTATCATCACACTATTTATGGTGAAACCGAACCCAGTTATCATGTTTGTTTTTCCTAAACCCAGTGTTGTTTTTACATGCCAGCGGAAAGGTTTACTGTAAGCGGGATTTATGTCGCTGTGACGCTGTCTGGCTTGTGCAATGGCTATCAGGACTGGATTTATGTGCTCGTCTGATTTATTCTGATGATTCACCTGAGTCGTGTTATTTTCTGATATGTCGGTATTGTTTGTCCTTGTCGTGCGGGTGTGAACGAGCGTGTCCTTATCGATATGCGGGTATCGATATATTTTTTTTTTTTTTGTATATCCTTCTCTGGTACGTTGTATTGGTGTTTATGATTGATTATTTTTGAGGCCTCTTTGTTCGGACTTTGTCTTTCAGGTAATCTCCACCCTCTTATCATTGCTCTATCTCTCTCTCTTTTTTTCTCTCTTTCTCTTTGTTTGTCTGCCTGTCTCTCTCCCCGTACCTCCCCTCCCCCCCTACAGACAGCGCTAACCCCCCCCCCCCCCCATGACACGCCTTTGGCCACAATCCATCGTCGGGACAATCCAGCTGTCTCTGCTCGCGGCCGTCGTCCTCATGCAGCGCCCCTCTCCCTCATGCCGCCTCATGACTTCTAATGGCTTCGTTTCTTCTCCGCCTCCGTTTCGGTCTCAAAACTGCGAAATTAAATGAGGCAAACTTCATCTGCTTAATGCGGTTAACGAGGCTTCTGGGGCTCGGAGCGGCGCGCCCGCGTCACTCAGCCACAACACCACGCCACACACCGCCTCGTCACGGCTCCGCACAACGCTACATCACACCACACTACACCAGACCATACTACATCACTACATACCACGCCACACCATACTACATCACTACACACCACGCCACACCATACTACGTCACGCTATCGCCACACTGTGCCATATCACACTATGCTACGCCACACCATGTTACACAGCATAACGCCATACCACACTACGCCACGCCACATCACACCAAGACACACGCCACGCCACACAATATCACACCACACTACGCTACGACTCCACAAAACACCATTGCAGCACTATCTTGTACTCACCCTGCCGCAGACGTGCCGTGAATACCCCCCTCGACTCATTTCTCACGATCAGTGTTGTTGTAATGCCATGGAAATTAGATAGATTATTCATCTAATGATTTAATTATGCAGCACTTAATCATTTAGTAACACTTAGATTTAACGGACCATTTTAAGGGATTTTTAGCATTTATGAAAATCCTTCTTTTATTTGTACTAATAATATTTAATTTCTAACATATTGGATTTATTGATTCTACGCGTAACGTATATTAACAAATTGCAGAGAGCAGCCGGTTTGGGAATTCATTTTGTAAGGAAGGAAAATAACAACGCAGCATGTAAACATAGAGCATTATATCTCCATATATTCGAGGTTTTATATATATGCATATATATATATATATATATATATAATATATATATTATATATATATATATAATATATATATATATTATATATAGTGTTGTGTGTGTGTGTGTGTGTGTGTGTGTGTGTGTGTGTGTGTGTGTGTGTGTGTATGTACGTGTTTATAGTAAGAAAGATTAGCTAATTAGACAAAAGACCCACTAACGACCGCCCTCCTCCAAGACCTTAACATT
>NW_020868646.1:923592-931092 GCF_003789085.1 Penaeus vannamei
TAATTGCTGCATTTTATTTGCTGATTCACTGAGGAGAACAATATCTTCTGCAAATCTTAGATTGTTTAGGTATTCGTCTCCTATTTTGATACCCTTCCCTTCCCATTCTAGTTTCTTGAATATTTCTTCGAGGCAGGCTCTAAACAGTTTTGGGGAAATGGTGTCACTCTGTCTAACGTCTTTTTAAGTGGTACTTTATCCGTGTGGAGCCTGATTTTTGCTGTTCCATCTTTGTAAAAATCTTCCAATATTTTACAATATACCTCTTCTAAGAATATGCTACACCTAGCCCTACTAATACATGGTCGTACATATCATTAGGGGGCATACACAGGGGTTTCCATTATTCGTTAATTTTTTTTTCTTATTTGGGTGAGCGTGTGGATGTGGTCTGTTGTTGAGAATCCACTGCGGAATATGCATATATCTATATATCTATATCTATCTATCTATATAGATATACACAATATAGCTATTTTTGCACAAACACACACACACACACATACACGCACTTACACACATATATCATCATCAAAGGGGCCGACGCCGACGGGGACGTATATCCGCATCCACCCTTCGCTTACAGCCACAGGGGTCCCTCATGGCGAGTCGCCAGGCAGGCCCTCGGCCCGTCTCCACTTCTTCACAACAGGTCTGGTCGAGCTGCCTAAGCCATGATTTCTTAGGTCAGGGGTCGGCAACCTTTTGAGCATAGTGTGCCAGTTTATAATGAATGCCTTCATATAATAACCTTGCGTGCCATTTTTTTAGTATTGTATACCCAAAAGTATTTTCCTGTACATGCAGAGTATAAATGTAATATTTCTGTAGCATTCAGCATTCTTTGTCACAAAACATACTCACCATATTAATATCTGGACACACCGTTGTAAGCCTGCTGCGATGGGGGCTGAGGGTATGACCATAATAATGAGACTTTCTCTCTCTCTCTGTTTCTCATCTTATTATACTGTTTAACTTCTTTCTTTGCTCCTTTAAATCACAAGCGCTCTGCGTGCCAAATCTGGCACTCGTGCAAAAGATTGCCGACCTCTATCCTGTCTTCCCATAGGCCTCCTCCACGCAGGATTGTCTCATAAAGAGACAACCTGATGGGCAGGGTCATCCACAGGGAAATGAGCTAGGTCCCCGTGGAGCGGCCCCGGATTATGTAAGTAACAGGTCCCATGCCAGTCTCGCGGTGAAGCCAAGTGTACCCCATGATCCGGCGGAGGGACTTATTACAAAGGGCATTGAGACGTGACTCCAAGGCACTAGACAGCGTCTAGGTTTCGCTTATATATATTATAATATATATATATATATATATATATATATATATATATATATATAACACACACACACACACACACACACACACACACACACACACACACACACACACACACATATATATATATATATATATATATATATATATATATATTATATTATATGTGTATTTATTTATGCATATCCGTGTATATATATACGTACATACATACGTACATATAGATACATACATACATATATAAATATATATAATATATATATACATATACATTTATATATAATATATATATATATATATATATATATATATAAATATATATATAAATATATATATAATATAATATATATATATATACATCCATCCATCCATCCACACACACATACACACACACACACACGTACATGTACATATATACATATAGATACACACACCTATATGTGTACGTATACACACTCTTTTTCTCTCTCTTTCCCCTTCCCATCCGGTGTCTTCTTACTTCCCCGCTCGCAGCAACGATTGTTATTGGCACAAACCCCGCCCATGCACACATTCTCTCCATTACAGTTTTGTTTATTGTCTACGCTCTTCGGTTATGCTCTACACTGTTACTGAGATTTCTACTGTTCTCTTGTTTCCTTTAGTTTTATAGTGAATTTGTATAGTTTTTATTTTTTATTTTTATTTATTTGTTTTTTCTTTTGTCCATGATGACAGGTCGATTCAGCAAAATTAATGGTGGTTTGTTTTTGTTAATCTTAAGGATCGAATCATCATTTGTTTCGTGTGAAAACAGTCATCAAAATAGTATTTCCAAGCGTGATGATCCGTTTGATAGCATCGTCGATGAATTTTATTTTGATTTTGCTTCAGTTCGTTTTCTGACTGACTTTCTCTTTCCCATTCGGTTAGTGCCTCTTACAGCAAGGGTAAGACTACTCACTTTTCCCACCTCTTACTTTTCTTAATCTTGTTTTGTTTGCATCAGTATATTGCAGCCTGGCAACGAAGATACTATTTTCATAGATGTTTTGCAGTGCGATAAGATGTATGTTGATACCCACTTCTTTTAAGGAATTAAGAACCGATATTGCATTTAACGAAACGAAAGCTTTCACGTAAACAAGATATTTTGGGTAAAATGCGAAAGGAATCCATTCTTAAATATCGGTTAACATGGGTTGAGCAGAATATGTATTTATTCAATCATTATGAAGAAATAATCATACAAGAGTCTCAGTGCAATCATACTTGGTAGGAACACTAACCGAGCATTTGCAATAATTTAAACAAAAGGAGAAAATCCATGAAACAGAACTCTGATCTAAAGAATATGGACAGAAACGAAATTAAGGAACTGGCAGAACACCCATATTTAACGCACGACTTTCCTTTGCTTTTTGTTTTGGTCACTGATGGACCCTTCTCGTTTACTGGGAATTTTTAAAACCGCAACAGAATCCCATATTCTTTTCCTTTTGTTCAGCTGCAAACAAACGTTGAACAAAACATGTATGGTTTCGCAATCAACCGTGCGGTCGATCTTAAAATCAAGTGTAAGGAATCTGGTATGTTACAGATGCTTGTGAAGGAATATTTAAGATCACTGAATTGATCAGTCGATGGACGCCTTTATATATGTATATATATATATATATATATATATATATATATAATATAATATATATATAATATAATATAATATAAACTATTTCCCCAAGCTAGCCGGCACATATTCATTCTTAGTCAAAAGAGAAAGGGTAGAATTTCTAATTCTGATCGCGTTTCCCCCGCCGTCTTCATAAGCAGCTTTACCGTAATTCGCAGTATTTTTAGTCTTGTCCATCCCTTCGACTGTTATTTAGTATACGTTCTCTGTGCGCGCTGCCGCAGCTGATGGCTCGGAAGTAATGTCTGCACCATAATGCATTTTGTATTCTGATTCAGTTCACTTCAACAATTATATTATATATATGTATTTATAATTATATATATATAATATTATTATATAATATATATATATATATTATATATATACATATATATAATATATATATAGTATATATATATTATATATACTACACACACACATACACATACACATACAATGTGCATGTGTATGTGTGTATGTATTTAGTTTCTTATGCTAGGAATTTACTACCAATGTGAGTGTCGAAGAGCACTATCTTCAATACCACTGTAGCACCTGGTGACTAGTCTTCCCTATCTGGATATTCCTTCCGCTCCATTACTAAATCGCGCTGAACACCAACCTCTGCACGCTACCGACATCTATTTCGCTGAGAACAGTGGCATCAGTTACGGTACATTTATTTTCTGAAATCTTAATGAGGGTCTTATTCGAAATTTTAGATGACGTCTTTGATCGACATTTTCGATGACGTCACCGTTCGAAATTCTTATTGGCGTTCTTGTTCGAAGTTCTTAATCAACTTGTTGTTTGAAATTCTTAATCACGTTCTTCGAAATTCTTAATGATGACACCGTTCAACATACTTAATGGCGTCACCTCCCGAAATTCTTAATGACGTCATTCGAAATTCTTGAAACATTGTCCGAACATCTTAATGGCATCAATTAGGCTACATCATATTCTTATACACTATTGAAAGATTTCATATTCTTCACCGAAAGTTTTCTGCTGCAGTTATATACATCAAACGAAACACTGTGCTTTCTATTTTGGAAAAGAGTCATATCAGATACTGACAGTGGCTGTCACGGTTTGGAAATATTTTGTTTCCATTGTGGTTAACTCGGAGAAAATCTCTACAACAATGCTAAACTAACCTATGTAGCTTTCTTCATCTATATTTACCTGTTAACGCCTAATTGCATTGGGAAATTCGACTGCAGATTCCTTATGTTTTAGGTCTTCACAGAACAGTTCAGTCTCTTCCTCGGTTCAATCAGAGTTCACACATTTGGGGCTTTGTTCGTGACTTCATGTCTGACCGCTCTTTGGTCTGGCGAAGTTTCTATTTATCTATCTATTTATTTTTTATTATTATTACCATTATTATTATTTATCCTTATACGTATTTATTAGGATTTTTGTATGTGCCTTAATCTACATTTTCGGGGTTTGATATGTATATGAGGGTTCAGTGGTTTGGACAACAAAATAGTTGCTCTCTTTAAGTTTATGGACAAACGTACGGATGAACAGACTGTCAGAAAACAAAGAGACAGATACAAAGACACTGACAGAGTGGCAGGCATAGACAGGTATACAGAGAGACAGCCAGCAGGAATCCAAATAGACAAACAAATAAGAAGACCGACTGACCAACCGACAGACAGCCAGACACATGCACACAGCTATTAACAACACACAAGAATCACCAAGAATATTTCACAAGTAGAAACCAAAGACATAAAGCAGGGTCACTACTAATACTATAGTCAGCAGTGTAGCATCCGGCACAGCATACACCGCAACAGAGTATCTCAAAAGAGTTCCCTGCACTACAGAATAACCAGGCGATTCACCCGTTAACGGTCAATATCCCGTCAGCAACAGAGCAATTGCAGGACCGAAAATACAGAAGCATAAAAAAAGCACGAAAAAGGGCAAACACACGCCAAAGCGCCAATGGAAAATGTGTACACATAATCAACTACCTCTTATTGCAAGCCCGTTTGAGAGGTTCTGCATTCAGCCGAATTCTAATTCACGGCAAAAACTTTTTTTTTCGGGTTCTGGGCAAAATATCACAAACACAATTTGGTTAATGAACGCTGCACAGATAAAAAGGCGAGAGGATGTTTATATTTTTCCCATCTCGAATGTTTAACATTTTAGATGCTTCAGATATTATTATAAAGACTGTGTTCGCATAATGATGACGATGAGTTCTTTTCTAATTAGGATTTTCGTTTTGTTTTGAGAAGGAAGGAGATGGGTAAAGAGAAATTTACTATGCAAATTGAATAGGAAATCAATTGAGTACTGACTTGGCTAGCAGTCAATTTACGAAAAGGAAAAGAGTAGGTTTGAATAATTAAGAGACAAATGATTAGTGATCTCTCTAATATCATCGGCAAAGTAAAGTAGAAAATATGAATAAATAAGTAAATCGTAACTGAAAGATAAACCTTTATGATGCAACAAATAAAGTTTACAAAGTTCATTTCTCCAATAGGTAGATATTATTTTTTTCGTCTCCTTCAAATGGAGATTATCCACATTTTTTATTGAATGAAAGACGATGAACTAACCGCAGGTAATCTCAGCTAATCTGCTTTCTTTGTAGTATGGTATGAAATATAATAATATGTATTCTTTCATTTGTCGCCTGGATATAATCTTATTTTCTCAGTGGTAATAGGATGCAATGCTTTTGTGCGTGGATGCTGTGTGTGTGTGTGCGTGTGTGTGTGTGTGTGTGTGTGTGTGTGTGTGTGTGTGTGTGTGTGTGTGTGTGTGTGTGTGTGTGTGTGTGTGTGTGTGTGTTGGATATTGAAGTTGTGAGTATAGTACGCGTGAGGCACCCCCCTCCACACCCCTCAGACCGAGGAGAGACACCTCAGAAAGAAAACGAAGATGGACGTCAACCGAACTCTTAATAAATAAGCACTTCTTCATAGCACACTCTCGGCCGACCCTCGCAGGCCAACAACCGGCTCGACACACACCATCTCGCGAAAAATAACACGACCTCTCCGGCACACACATGGACAAGTCCGGAGAGGTTAGGGCCCCTTGACACACACTCGCTGCTTTGAACAAGGTCGTGTGACTCTCCCGTTGCACCTGGATGGGCTTGCACGCTCACGTTCTCTCTCATGCATACACCTTGATTGCCTGACGTCATGAACACACGCCGAGATCTCGATACACAAACACGTCTGAACATTTCTGGGAGATCAAAGGAGTTTGTTAAATGAACCCGCGAGCACGAGGGTACTCACAGACAAACACGCGTTTACAAACAATAGCACACACGCACACGTACATACACACTCACATATACTATTACTGTTATTGTTCACACATACATATACACACCCTTGTATAGACACACACACACAGCCAAACACACACGATAACATTCCCACACGCAAGCACAAGTCCACACAGCCACACACACCTGAAAGGCCGTGGAAGGTAAAAAAAGACACACACCTGGACGGCACAACAGGTTTACGGCCGAAGCCCGTGGACCACAGGTGTAGTCGAGATGGCACCTACGCCTTTGGTTTTACGGTCTTCGCCTGTCGCCTCCCCTTCAGCGTCGACGTCGAGGAGACAGCGCCGTCGCCAGGATCCTTTGAGGTGTCACGCAGGCCACGCAGGAGGGGGAGGGGGGGAAGGGAAGGGGGAGGGGAAAGCAGAGTAGGTTCTTCCCCCTTCCTTTGGCTGGGGAATGCAAGGGCGAGTGGAATGCATGCTGGCTTCGGGGCGACAGCGGCCCGTGCGGATAATGGCTAATAAAATGTGGATGGGATGAGGATGGGCGCTGGGTGAATGGCCATGAATGGTGATGGGAGTGATGAATGGACTTGGGAGTGGTATGAGTGGCTGGCGAACGTGATGCTGGTGAATAACAGAAAATACTAGAAGAGTAGTGGATCAAGTAGTTAGAAATAAGATTTTACATCTTTTCATTATTGTCATTATTGTTATTATTATTATTATTATTATTTCATCATCATTTTTATTATAATCATCATCATTAGTCTGTTATTATCATTGTTGTTGTTGCTACCGCTATTATCATAATTATTATCATTACTATTATTATTTTTATTATTATTATATTATTATATTATATGATGATATTATCATTATTATAATTGTTGCTATTATTATTATTATTATTATTATTATTATTATCATTATTATTATTGTTGTTGTTATTATCATTATCATTGTCATTACCATTATTGTTCTTATCATTATCACTATTGTTGTTGATGTTGCTGTTGTTGTAACTAAAATCATTATTATCATTATCATTATCATCACTGTTATTGTTATCTGTATCAATATCACTATTATGATCATTTCACTTGGCTTCATGGCTAACAATGGCAGAAGAGAAAAGCGTGATGCAGAAACGAATAAAAGAGGTACATGATAATAGCCAAACTGCCTCTCGAATCATAAGGAAGAAAAAAATTATAGCTTGAATAGCGGCTTATTAAAGTATTATACTACAATCCAAGTTGGAATTCAGCAGCAC
>NW_020868646.1:941092-946092 GCF_003789085.1 Penaeus vannamei
TCCTATCTTTGGCGTTGAGACTAGGGAGATACGAGGGAGAGAGAGGCTCGAGGGGAGAGAGGTTGCAGGGAGAGAGAGGTCGAGGGGTAGAGGGGTGACCAAGGGGGAGGTTGATGAGGTTGAGGGAGAGGGAGAGAGAGGTCCGAGGAGAGAGAGGTCAGGGCTTCAGGGGAAGAGAGGTTGAGGTTCCAGAGAGGGTCAGGGGAGATGACGGAGTGAGAGGTGAGGGGAGAGAGGAGGGGGAGAGTTCCAGGGGGAGAGAGAGAAAAGGGAGATTGAGGAGAGAGGTCCAGGGGGAGAGAGAGGTCGAGGGGAGATAGGTGAGCGAGAGAGGGTTGAGGTCGAGGGGGAGAGAGGCAGGGGCAGATTGAGGGAGAGAGAGGTGGGGGAGAGAGGTCCAGGGGGAGAGAGGGTTGAGGGTTGGAGAGAGGTCGAAAAGGGAGAGAGAAGGGGAGAGAGGTGAGGGAGAGAGAGGTCCAGGGGGAGAGAGGTTGAGGGAATGAGTGAGAGGTCGAGGGGAGAGAGCGGGGGGAGAGAGGTTGAGGGAGTAGGAGAGAGGGTCGGGGGAGAGAGGGAGGAGAGGGAGCGTCCAGGGGGGAGAGCAAGAGGTCCAGGGGAGAGAGGTAAGGGGGGATAAGAGTTGAGGGAGAGAGAGGTCGAGGGGAGGAGGTCGAAGGAGAAAGAAGAGGTTGAGGGAGAGGAGGTCGAGAGAGAGGATCCAGGTTTGAGGGAGAGAGAGGTCAGGGGGAGAGGTCCAGGGGAGAGAGGTTTGAGGAGAGAGAGAGAGGTCGAGGGGAGGGGTCGAAGGAGAAGAGAGGTTGACGGAGAGAGAGGTTCCGAGGGGGAGAGAGTCCAGGGGAGAGAGGGTTGAGGGAGAGAGAGGTCGAGGGGGAGAGAGGAGAGGGGGGAGAGAAGAGGTCCAGGGGGAAGAGAGGTCGAGGGGGAGATAGGTTGAGGGAGAGAGAGAGTCGAGAGATTAGGCCCCGAGGGGGAGATCGAGGAGAGAGGGTTCAGGAGGGGGGAGAGAGGTTTGAGGGCACGAGAGAGTCGAGGGGGAGAGGAGAGAGGTGAGAGAGAGAGGTCCAGGAGAAGAGAGGTCGAGGGAGGAGAGTCGAGTCGGTCCAGGGGGGAGAGAGGCATTGAGGGAGAGACGAGGTCCCCAGGGGAGAGAGGTTGAGGAGAGAGAGGTCCAGGGGGAGAGAGCGTCCAGGGGGAGATAGGTGGGGGAGGGAGGTCGAAGGAGAAGAGAGGTTGAGGGAGAGAGAGGTCGAGAGGAGAGAGAGAGAGTCGAGGGGGAGGGAGGTCGAAGAGAAGATGGAGGTTGAGAAAAGTTGAGGAGAGAGAGGTCGAGGGGTCCAGAGAGAGGTCCAGGGGAGGAGAGGGGGGTGGTTGAGGCGAGAGAGAGTCCGGAGGGAGGGAGAGAGGGTTCCAGGGAGAGAGCGTTCCAGCGAGGGAGAATGAGAGGTCAGGGGAGAGAGGTCGAGGGGGGAATAGGTTGAGGGAGAGAGAGGTCGAAGGGGGAGGAGGTCGAAGGAGAAGAGAGGTTGAGGGAAGAGAAGAAGGTCGAGGGGAGAGAGGTCGAGGGGGAAGGTTGCAGGTTGGGTCGAGGGAGAGAGGTCCAGGGGGAGAGAGGTGAGCAGGGTCCAGGGGGAGAGAGGTTGAGGGAGAGAGAGTCGAGGGGGAGAGAGGTCCAGGGGGGAGAGGTGAGGGAGAGAGAGTCGAGGGGGAGAGAGGTCCAGGGGAGAGGAGAGGAGAGTGTTGAGGAGAAGAGAGGTCGAGGGGTGAGAGGTCCAGGGGGAGAGAGGTTTGAGGGAGAGAGAAGTCCGAGGGAGAGAAAGGTCCAGGCGGGAGGAGAGCAGTTCCAGAGGAGGAGAGAGGTTCCCAGGGGGAGAGAAGAGGTCCAGGGGGAGAGAGGTCCAGGGGGAGAGAGGTCGAGGAGGTCCAGAGAGAGGTAGGTGAGGGAGAGAAGAGTCCAGGGGAGAGAGGTGAGGGGGAGATAGGTTGAGGAGAGAGAGGTCGGGAGGAGAGAGAGGTCCCAGGGGGAGAGAGGTTGAGGGCAGAGGGGTCCAGGGGGAGGAGGTCCAGGGGACGAGCAGAGAGAGAGAAGAGGTCGAGGGAGCGGAGAGATGGTCGAGGGGTTGCGAGAGAGAGGTCCAGGGGGAGAGGGGTTGAGGCGAGAGGGAGGGGAAGGTCCGAGGGGGCAGAGAGAAGAGGAGAGATGGTTGAGGGTTGAGAAAGAGGTCCAGGGGCGAGGGGAGAGTTCCAGGGAGAGAGAGGCTTGAGGATGAGAGAGAGGTTCGAGGGGAGAGAGGTCCAGGGGCCGCAGAGAGGTGAGGAGAGGAGAGGTCGAGGGGAGAGAGGTCGAGAGAGAGGTTGAGGGAGAGAGAGCCGAGGAGAGGTTAGGTTTGAGGGAGAGATGAGGTGCGAGGGGGAGGAGGTCGACAGGAGAAGAGAGGTTGAGGGAGAGAGAGGTCGAGGGGGAGAGAGGTCCAGGGAGAGAGAGGTTGAGGGAGAGAGAGGTCGAGGGGGGAGAGAGCGTCCCAGAGGGAGAGAGGTTGAGGGAGAGAGAGGTCCAGGGGGATGAGGTCCAGAGGGCGGCAGAGAGGTGAGGAAGAGAGATAGAGGTCGAGGGGGGAGAGTCGAAGGAGAAGAGAGGTTTGAGGGAGAGAGAGGTCGGGGCGGAGAGAGGTCCCAGAGAGGTCCCAGGGGGAGAGAGTGAGGGGAGAGACGGAGCGTCCAGTCTGAGGGAAGGAGTCCAGGGGAGATAGGTTGAGGAGAGGAGAGGGGGAGGGAGATCGAAGAGAAGGAGAAGAGAGGCGTTGAGGGAGAGAGAGAGGTCGAGGGGAGGGGGAGAGAGGTCCAGGGGGAGAGAGGTTGAGGGAGAGAGAGGTCGAGGGGGAGAGAGGTCCAGGGGGAGAGAGGTTGAAGCAGAGAGAGAGAGGTCCAGGGGAGAGCGGTTGAGGGAGTGAGAGGTCGAGGCGAGAGAGTCCAGGGGGAGATAGGGAGAGAGAGGTTGAGAAGAGGAAGAGAGAGAGGTCGAGAGGGGTCGAGGGGGAGAAAAGGTCCAGGGGTGAGAGAGGTTGAGGAGAGAGAGGTTCCCGAGGGAGAGAAGGTCGAAGGAGAGAGAAGAGGTAGGGGAGAGAGGTCCAGGGCGAGATGAGGAAGAGAGAGGGGTACAGAGGCGAGGTCGAAGAGGTCCAGGGGAGAGAGGTCCAGGGGGAGAGAGGTCGAGGGGGAGAGAGGTCGAGGGGGGGAGAGGTCGAGAGGGAGAGAAATCGAAGGGGATAGATCATGGGTGGATAGGTTGAGGGGGAGGAAGGTTTAGGAAGTCATGGGTCGAGGGGGGAGTAGTTTGAGGGGGATAAGTCAAGGTGGACAGGTCAAGGGGAAATATGTTCGAGGGGGGAATAGGTCGAGAGGAGGTAGGTCGAGGGTGAAGTAGTTTAAGGGGTCAGGTCGAGAGGGAAATGGTCGAGGGGGAATAGGTAAGGGGACAGGGGGGTGGGATCAGGTCGAGAAGGGAAATGGGTTAGGTAAATAATGGGGGATAGGTCGAGGGGGAGGTAAGTCTAAGGGAAAAGGTCAGTGGAAGGTAGGTCGAATAGGGGGGGGTTACAGGTCGAGGGAGGAGGGGGGTACAGACTATGAACAGGCGTAGGGGAGGGGGAGGGGGTAGACCGTAGGGGGGGGTGCGTGATGGATGGTGAGTGCAAGCAGGAATAGATAATAATAAGCAAAATATAATAAGGAAAAGGGGGAAGAGGAAGAAGGGAGGAAGGAATATAAATAGGGTCGTAGAAGGAAGTAGGTGACAGCCAAGAAGAATGGCAAAGAGAGAGAGAGAGACGGAAAGACCAAGTATAAATCTGGGAATTAGGGGAAATCTGACTTAAAATGAGAGCGAAAGATGGAGATGAAGGAAAGGAAAAAGGAAGGGTGAAAAATGAGAGAGAATGGGATCAAACATTATAGAGAAAACGGGTTTAGAGATAGCATACAAAAGAGAGGAAAAGAGACAAGAAAAATTATATGGTTGTTAAACCGAATTACCACAATGTCAACTTCTGGAATTCCGGATAAATGAATATCTTTCTCTCCGCTGTCCGAACGAGTGGTCGTCGGAGGCAGTTGGTTTGATATTCTCTTTTCCCAGTCATCTTCTTATGTCTCTTATTCTCTTTCTTTCTCTCTCTTCGCTTCTCTCTTCTCTTTCTTTCGCTTCTCTTCTTTTCTCTTTTCTCTCTCTCTCTCTCTCTTTCTCTTCTCTCTCTCTCTCTCTCTACTCTCTCATCTCTCTCTCTCTCTCTCTCTTCTCTCTCTCCTCTCTTCCTCCATCGTAAATCTCACTTCTTTCCTCCTTTCTCTCCTTATTCTTTCTTTCCTATCCCTTTACTCCTTTCCCCACCTTTCCCTCCCTTCTTTCCTCCTTTTCTCTCCTCTTTCTTTCTTTCCTATCCCCTTACTCCTTTTCCCTCCTCTAATCCCTCTTTCTCTCAATCCCTTCCTTCATATCCCCTTACTTTCACCCCCTCTCCTTTTCTCTCTCTTCACCCCGTCCTCCGTCTCTTTCTCATTTCTCATTTTTCTCCTTTCTTTTCTCTTTTCCTTTTCTTGCTTCCATCCTCCCACTTGCTCCTCTCCTTCCTATCTCTCTCTCCCCCTTCCACTCCTCTCACGCAATTTTCCTCTATGTCTCTTTCTTTATTCCTTCCTCTGGTTCCTTTCCTCCCATTCTCATTTTCTCCCTGCCATCCCCTTCTCACTCATTTTCCCTTTCTCTCATTCTCTCTTCTATTTCCCATTTCTCTCCCTTCCTCCCTTTCTCTCTCTCTCTCCCCTTCTTTCCCTCCCTTCCCCTCTTCCATTTTATCCCCTTATCTCTCCTTGTCCTCGCCTTCTCTCTTCTCTTCCATCCTTCCTCCCTGTCGCTCCTCTCTCTCTCTCTCTCTCTCTCTCTCTCTCTCTCTCTCTCTCTCTCTCTCTCTCTCTCTCTCTCTCTC
>NW_020868646.1:958592-968592 GCF_003789085.1 Penaeus vannamei
AAGGTCAGAGGGGAATCCTACATCATCACTTAAAGTTTAATTGGTTTTAGAGCAAAGTAAACTACCAACTTCACACTTGCTCTTCGTAGCCATCAGTCAAAGTTCTCTCAAGCCATCCATTGTAATCCTGCGCCTAAATATTTGATGTATTTAGAGTGTCGGCGTGCACGAGGGATTGCCATCAACACTTACAGTTCCAACGCAAATTGTTGCAGCGGAAAAAAATCGACAGGAAATGGGTATGGAAAGGGGCTTCTGTGCTTTTTTCTTGTAGATTGATATGCGAGCACACGCACTAACGCATAAGCAGACAGGCACACGTGGATTAGGGAAAGATGCTGAGACATAAACACAATCTGTTTGAACATTTTGAGACATCTAGGAGTCAGGCGGAAGGCTATACTGATCGACATTATTGAATGATCACTTAACAGAATAATTTCTCCAATTCCATGTAACAATTTCGAATGAACAAAGACACCTGGCACTCGATACTTATCGGTTCATTTAATAGTGGAACATCATTGTACGTCTTCTGGGACATGCTGAGGAGTAGCATCTTCAGCAACTGTTGTACTAAGGTCATTTGCTGCTAAAGAGGAACTCGGGCGATTTCTGTTCGGATACTGGGGGTTTCTGAAGATACACTCGGTGCTCGCAGAGATCGGCCAGACTTCGGTTACCGCTCCGACACTCGGCAGTTTGTTAAAGTTGACAATGATATAACACTCTATCTGGGAGAGGTGGATACTCCTCCTTGGCAAAAACGAAGAACATAATCGGAAATGGGATATTGGGTTATTTTTTGTATGTCCTTGTACTGTTTTGGCTGTCGTATAAAACAACTTTTTTGTGCGCATTTGTCTTGGGAGAAAGAGAAAAACACAAAGCAGGAAAAGCGAAATAGAGTAAATGAATGAAAAATAACATTCAGAGTTTTGGATCGGTGTCCTCTTTGGCGGCAAAGAGCTGCTCTCCCTACCACATCACCCCACGGCTTAGTACGCATAATCCTCTACAAACATGTCCTACTTGCGACAAACTCTGATTTTTCGATCCTCTACTTTCGGCGGCAATAGCCCTTGAATATTAATTTTACTTTATTTTGATCTTTTAGACCGTACTTTCAACCCTTTTCGTTTCCTCTTGAACACATTTCAAGTTTAGACATCGGCCTCTCCTATAGATACTCCGGTAAATCCAATATTCACTTTATAATCCATATGAAAGTGTCTTTACATGTTACTATTAATATAACTGAATTTTTAAATTACACAAATGATTCATTAAACGGACGTAAATTCGATCTAAGGCTCGGTTAACTTAAATACGGCAGGTTTATATTGATATTTGAATCGCGCAGTTAACTACAGAAGAACTGCATTAACTACAGTTTAGTTTAGGGTAAAGTTTCATTTGCAGTTCACGTATTGGGAGTTGTGCTTTCGTTGCAAGTGACCAAATGTTACCCCAGAGTCTGAAAAAGAAAGGTAGTGAGAGCGAGAGCCAGATAGATCAAGAGAGAGAAAGAGAGAAAAAAAGAGAAAGAGAGAGAGAGAGAGAGAGAGAGAGTGAGAGAGAGAGAGAGAGAGAGGAGAGAGAGAGAGAGAGAGAGAGAGAGAGAGAGAGAGAGGAGAGAGAGAGAGAGAGAGAGAGAGAGAGAAAGAGAAGAGAGAGAGAGAGCAAGAAGAGAGAAGGTAGAGAGAAGAGAGAGAGAGAGAGAGAGAAAGAGAGAGAGAGAGAGAAGAGAGAGAGAGAGAGAGAGAGAGAAGAGAGAGAGAGAGAGAGAGAGAGAGAGAGAGAGAGGAGAGAGAGAAAGAGAAAGAGAGAGAAAGAGAGAGAGAGAAGAGAGAGAGAGAGAGAGAGAGAGAGAGAGAGAGAGAGAGAGAGAGAGAGAGAAGAGAGAGAGAGAAGAGGAGAAAGAGAGAGAGGAGAGTTAGTTAGAGACAGTGAGTGAGAGTGAGAATGTGTGAGTGAATAGAAAAGAAAGAACAAAGAAGTAGGGAGAAGAGAGGATAGAGGCAGTAGGAAGAAATAAAGGAGAGACAAGAGAAGAAACAGGAGTACCAAAGAGACAGAGAGAAAAATAAAGACAGAGACAGACAAGAGAAAAAGAGAGAAAGAAAGAAAGAGACAAAGACGCGAGACAGAGAGAAAGAAAGGCAGAAAAAAGAAAGAGACAGAGAGAAAGACAGACAGACAATAGACATACACACAGAAAGAGAGAGACAGAGAAAAAGAAGGAAAGAGAAACAAAGACTAGAGACAAAGAGAAAGAAAGAGACAGACAGGCAAGAGTGACAGAGAGAAAGAAAAAGAGACAATCAAGAGAGACATAGAGAAAGTAAGAGAGACAGAGAAAAAGAGAGAAATAAAGAAAGAGAGACAAACAGAAAGAAAGAGAGAGAGAAAGTCTACAGACAAGAGAGAGAGAGAGACAGACAGACAGGCAAGAGAGTCAGAGAGAAAGAAAGAAAGAGAGACAGAGAGAAAGACAGACAGACAGACAAGAGAGACAGAAAGAAAGACAGACAGACAGGCAGACAAGAGAGTCAGAGAGAAAGAAAGAAATACAGGGAGAAAGAAAGAAAGAGAGACAGAGAGAAAGACAGACAGACAGACGAGAGAGACAGAGCGAAAGAAAGGAGAGAAAACGGCACAATCATATAGAATCCACAGTGACCTCCACTCTATGAAGCAAACAGCGTGAGTCGATAAATCAAACTTTTCTAACCTCTCTCTGTGAAGGCTGCTGATCACGACTCGTCTTTTTCTCTTCGCATTTTACAACGCTCGTCTTTTCCATTTTTTTTTCCTTTTTTTTTGGTGCATTCTGTTGGGAAAAAAGCTATTGATTATTCAGTGCCACTTAGGATTATCTTTTTATTTAATGTTTAATGAGAATTCAGCGCTTTTTTATTGCCTTTTTTTTTGTTTTTTATGAATTTTGTATTACGAAATATGGTTTATTCGGTGTTATTTGTGGTTATATTTTTGCGTTTTTTTCTTTTTTTACTTTTTGGTAATTCTATTAATAAAAGTCTGCTGATTATTTAACACCAACGGCTTACCTCTTATTAGGGTAATTATATAAATACTAATTTTATCATTTACGCTTTCATGGCCTCTTTACAGGTTGCAATGAGGGGAGAAATTGCAAGGAGAAGGGTAGGGTAAATAAAGAATGTGATGAAGAGAAGGAAAAAGAAATGTATATGAAAAGGGCAAGAGGAGAAAATGAGAGAAGAGGAAGAAAAGAAACGGAAACAGAAAAAGACATGGAAGGGAAAAACGAAAGAAAATGAAAAGAAAAAAACGACATAAGGAAGGAACATAAAATAAAAAGGAAATACATATGATACCAACAGAAAGGAAGAACGGAAAGGAGGAAAAATAGGAATATGATATTCATGGTAGAAGAAAAAAATAGAAAACGAAACAAGAGGAAAAAAATGGAGGAAACTTTGCATTAAAAATGAAAGACAAGTTATAATGACCAAATTAGATTACTGCTTAATTTGATGATAACGAAAATGACACCAACCACGAGAGCCAAAAATAATGATCCTAATTATAAACGCACACAGAGCACTTATAACAAATTTAACGATGATAATAACAGCGATATTTGAATAACACATATCAGCCGAAAAAGGAAGATCTGCAGCGAGGTTTCCGCTGTTCTTCCCATGAAGAACCTCTGGCGTCTGTGAAGGAGATGAAGGATTCTTCCGCGGGCCGCGATGGTCGATACCTGGAGAGCAGCGACGCCTCTAGGAGAAGGTCCTGCGCCCTCCTCCCTCCTCCCCTCCCTCCTCCCCTGCTCCTCTCCCTCCTCCCTCCTCGCTTCTCTGCCCTCCCTCCCTCCCCTGCTCCTCTTCCTCCTTCTCTCCTTGCTTCTCTCCTCCCTCTGCTCCTCTTCCCTCCCTTCCTCTCCTTGCTTCTCTTCCCTCCATTTCTCTACGTGTTTCGCTTTGCTTCTCTTTGGGTCTTTTCCCTTTCTCTCCGTAGTTCTTTTTTTATTTTCTTTTGTTCTTTATCCTTCCTTCTCTCCTTGCTTCCTCTCTCTTCTCCTTCTCTTTTCTTCTCTCCCTCTCTCTTGCTTCTCTTCTCTTTCTCCTCTTTTCTTCTCTCCTTGCTTTCTCTCTTTCTCCCTCTTTCATTCTCTCCTCCTCTTCTTGCTTTTCTCCTCCTCCTCCCTCCTTCCTCCTTCTTGTTCATCCCTCCCCCCTCCCACTTCCTTCCCTTGCACTCCCTCCCCTTTCCTCTCTTACCCTCCCCCCATTCCTCCCCGTGCTCCCCCCCCCACCCCCCCCACCCACCCACCCGATCCGTGCGCACCTTCACGTGTGGCTGACTCTTGTCCACACACGCCCGCATGGTTGTGTGTGTGGTGGGGGCGGGGGGGGTAGGGGGGGCGAGGAGGACGGGGGAAGCTGTAGGTTGAGGAGGGGGAAGAGAAAGAGGAAGAAGAGTGAGAAGGAGGAGGAGGGTGGAAGTAAAGAGGAAGAAGAGAGGAGCGGAAGAAGAGCTGGAAGAAAAGAGGAAGAGGAGGAGGAGGGAGAGAAAGAGGAAGAAGAGGATGAGGATGAGGAGGGAGAGGAGAATGAGAATGGAAACGAGGATGAGGATGATGATAAGAGGAGATGGAAGAGACGACGAAGAAGAAGCAGATATAAAAAAGAAGTGGGGAGAAGAAAGAGAAGAGAAAAGAAAGAGAGGGGGAAAGACACAAAGCAACAAAAGGTGGGAGTTATAATGAAAAAGAACAAAAATAAACGAAAATGGAAATAGCAACACCGTCTCACCCCCCCCCCACCTACCCGCCCCCATGAAAAAGGAAATCAGAGAAATTCCAGAAGAGCAAGTCGATCTTCTCCTTGGTTGCCACATGTAGTGATGTCCATTTTACATCTGACCTATTCTCCAATTGCCCTCATAGACGCGTGTATAAAGCATTACACACACACACACACACACACACACACACACACACACACACACACACACACACACACATATACACATATATATATGTATGTATGCATATATATACATATGCTATATGTATATATATATATATATATATATATATATATATATATATATTATATATATATATATATATATATATTATATATATATATATATATGTATATATATATATATATATATATATATATATATATATATATTATATATATGTAGTAAATACATATACACATTCATACATACACATTAGTCTAGGAGTATATCCTCAGTGTATGCGCCAGACAGACATGAATCATGGATAACGCGGACCTGCCATCACTCGCCGTCATTCCCATTCTTATCTCAAGCATCGTTAACTCTTCAGAATTTAAACTTTTGTATCAAATTCTTCATATTTTGAAAGTCTGTCAAAATAGTTGATATTTTCTCGAGCGTTATTTTCTAGTCCTCAGGATTTTGGTCGTTTTTTTTCGTTTCTGTCCTTCATTCTCGTTATTTCATTAGATTTCCTCTTCCACCTTTTTTGTTGCTCTTTGACGGTCTTACTTTCTCTTTTTCCTACTCGCGCATTGCGTCTGTTTGCTTGTCTATTTGTCTCTTTCTGAGGCCTCCCTGCTCCCTTTCATCTTCATTCCTCTTGCTCTCTCTCTCTCTCTCTGCCTTCCTCCTTACCTCCATCTCTCTCTCCCCCCTCTACCTCTGCATCTCTCTCCCGTTCTTTTTCACTATTTGTTTGTCTATCTTTCGCAAAATCTCTCTTTATCCTCCGTCTCTTTCTTTCTAAATATCTTGCGAAAACTACAATTCAAACTACATATCACTACATATATACATTAAAATGTGGCCAAGTGTTGGCTTATCTAAAACTTTGCAGAGTGAAGGTTTCTAAGTCCGACTGACGTTTTAAAAAGTTTATTTCACATTGACATACTTTGGAATAAGCTCGCGTTGCTGGTGCTGCGTGTCATAACCAGCGCTGAAGGAGTTCGTCCAGCTGTTTGGGTCACGTGCTTTGTCTGTCGAACTGTCTATCTCATACTGTCGACGAGCTTTCACATCTGATTTTAATCGTTGATGTGAACTCTACTGCATACCCTGATGCTGTAGACTTTGGGGATTAACCTTTGTTTTTTTTCTTGATATCATTTTTCGAGAGTTCTTGCACTCTTCCCGGAAAAGACGTGCTTAACTGCTTCGTCTCCGCCCTGAAATGGGGAGACTCATGGCTCTGAGCGGAGCTGTTTAGTGTATTGTCTCTCTTCTATGCGTGTCTAATAGCTTAGATATTCTGTACAGAGTCTACTTCGAGGTTTTCTTGCTAACTGCTCGATGCCTATCTTTATATGTCCGTTTCCTGATTTTAAAGTTTCATATTTCGAAATTCAGAGAGGCTCTGGCATTGTGATCTAAACATTATGCGGTGGGTTTTCTTGGGTGAATGCCTCACTTGCCACCTTCTTCATGCATTATATTGTTTAAGCGGGCATTCAGCCGTGTCATAGCCACTGACTTATCCCCTGAGGCATATGTCAGTGACAAGGCTATCTCGTCAGCAAAGGATTTTGCATCTGTTCTGAGATTTAACGCCTCTCCTCTGACTTCCCGTTACTGATTATATCTTTCTTTTATAACATTGCTCAGGTTATGACTGTAGAGGTAGTCCTGCAGGAGTATTAGCATCTTTGTGCCAAACATGATAAAATTCCAGTGTGTATACCTAGCACCGAAGTATGATAGCTGTTGAGTTCCCTTGCGCGTCTTTGGAGCAGGAGGGAAATCAGAAGAGTAAGGTCCTGTTACTTCGTTTTCATTCATGATGACACATAGTCGGTCTGCTTTTCTATATAAAAAAAAAAACACTTGTTAATCGTTTCACCTAAGGCAGTGGGCTACATGAAAATAGCCTCAGCAGCATGGCAAATCTCAGACCAATCTAAGAGAGAACAGCGATTCTTATTGTCAAGTATTACGATCAAACTATGAAGGAAATGCAGGAATGCTGTATCATGTGTTTTATGATTAGGATGTAATAGCGCCTATATTTAGCCACAGGAAAATCAGCTATCCCTTGGGATAATTGGCCACGGCAATTGTTGGTGTAGAAGAGCGAAAACACTACAGCGGACCGTCCCACAACTATCAAAGTCAATTATCTTAATATTATGGCCGTCAGGAACGGTGTGGCGTCAGTGACATGTAAGTCAGGAGTTTCTTTATAACACAGCAACACCAACTCCCCCACTGGGTCGAATCTTTCTGAAGCAGGTGAAGTGTCCAGAAATCCCCGGCTATGTCTGAGGAATTCTGTTGTCAAGGGATGTTACAAACATGGACACCATATCTGATTTATGTACCCAACCTTCGCAGTACGTCGGGTATTACCCAGACCCTGCTTAGGAGTTTGGTATTGAGTGTCAGAACTCGGGTTGATGTGGTGTGAACCTCCTCGAGCGAGAGATATAAGGAGGTTGCTAACGAGCACCACTTGCTGATTTCTGTGGCTCCTCGTATTTAGCCTGAATGCGTTCGTTAATTGCTACTGCACATGGTCAGCACGGCTCTCTAGACAGCTTTGCTCTCTCTCTCTCTCTCTCTCTCTCTCTCTCTCTCTCTCTCTCTCTCTCTCTCTCTCTCTCTCTCTCTCTCTCTCTCTCTCTCTCTCTCTGTCTGTCTCTCGTTTATTTCTTTCTCTTTTCACCCTCCCTCATTATCTTTCCATTTCTCATTCTACCTCTCCCCTCTCTATCTATCTGCCTTCCACTCTCTTTCCCTTTCTTTTTCTCTCTCTCTCTCTCTCTCTCTCTCTCTCTCTCTCTCTCTCTCTCCTCTCTCTCTCTCTCTCTCTCTCTCTCTCTCTCTCTCTCTCTCTCTCTCTCTCTAACAAGAAAGAGAGGAAGAAAGATTCGCCGTCGTAATGCGCGACGAATGGGCACAAATGAACGTTGATTGCAAACGTTTCTCAGCGAGGTTGTCCGGCCTGGTGTCTGTAAGAAGTTAACTCTCGGCGAACTTTGGCGTCAGCTCGACCAGGTCTGTGATAAAGTGAAGACTTAACGAGGGAATAGACGCCATGAGACAGGGAGGGACACCTGCGTGCACCCTGGCAACGGAGGGGGACTGGCGCAGGGGCTGTTGCAGGGTGCGGGGGAGGGTGGCACTCCTTCTTCTCGTTTCTTCCTTTCTCTCTTCTCTCTTCTCTCTTCTCTTTCTTCTTTCTTTCTTTCTTTCTTTCTCTTTCTTTCTTTCTCTCTCTCTCTCTCTCTCTCTCTCTCTCTCTCTCTCTCTCTCTCTCTCTCTCTCTCTCTCTCTCTCTCTCTCTCTCTCTCTCTCTCTCTCTCTCTCTCTCTCTCTCTCTCTCTCTCTCTCTCTCTCTCTCTCCTCCCCCTCCTCCCCCTCTCTCCCTCCCTCTCCTTTCCCTTTCTCCCTCTTTCTCTTCCCCTTTCCCTTCCTATTTTCCCCTCTTTTCCTTAGCTTCCTCCACCCTCCTCGCTCTGCCTCTATCTCTCTCTTTCTCTTCTGCGTTTCATGTTTGACGAAATGTTAATATTGCGATTTTTCATTGTATTACTGCCTTCAGAATATGTAAAAAGAGGGGAAAGAAAAAAAAAGATGATGATGGTAAATAATACTGATAATTACGTTGATAATGGTAACCGAGATGGTATGTATAAGATCGTGAAATCAGCATGTGGATGAGGTGGAACTGGAGGAGTAAATAATGTAGTTTCCAGGAAAAAGCACAAACAGATTACCAGAAACAGGTAATACAACGTTTAACAGCACGGGACGGGAGGCACAGCTGCACATAGGGTGCCTACAAATACACAGAGAAACCCCTTAGAGATAAAAGCTCAAACACAATAATCACAAAAACAAACACACAATTGTGTTTACAGCTAGAAGACACACAATGATACTTCTGGTAAACACAACGTTAAACAGTATATAATAAGAGACTGTGATGTAACAGTGTATTGTAGACTGTTGCCTGTGCTTTAATTATTAATAGCGTTTTGATTACAAGCATGCAAGTATGATGAAGTTAAAGAACAATGGTAAATAGACATTATCTGCGAGTTGGCATCCGCTGTTGAAGAAAATTAGAAGAAAGAAACGTCATGATTATTAAGATACGATAATAACACTGAAGTAAAAAATATATATTGTTACCAGGCAAGCAATCAAGGCTGCTGTAGACACAGAGCTAAGTAAAGAGGAAGAAACAATTAGGTATGAAATAATGAAGAATAAAAGCGAATGGAATTAGGAAGAAGGCGAAGGTTGAAAAGAAGTTGAAATTGATGAGCTGATAATAATGAAACCTGTCTTATTTCGTTTCCGGTTAGGGTTATCATTTGTAGAACATTTTTTTTTTTTGGAATGCCAGTTAATATATAAACTCTGTTCCTCTGTTGATACGCTGCATTTATATGTGCGTATGTGTGTGTGTGTGACTATGCAGAAATGTATCTATGTGTGTGTGTGTGTGTGTGTGTGTGCGCACATGGAAGTGTGTTAATATAACTTCACTCAAATCCATACAAGCAAAATTTGGGAAAGAGTACTAACTAACGAAGAAATGGGAAAAATGGAAAAGTAAATGATCCTGACATGGCAACACAAACACACGCATCCACAACAATGCATCCACAATAACGGTACATCCGCACAGGGTAATTCCCGTAATCTAGAGTCATTAGAGTCTTGTTTTAATGCACCGTCCGGCGTTCCATCACAACCAGATGATAAAACGATAACAATAACAGCATAATCATATGAATATATTGCTTTAGCCAAACAAAAGTACCTGTTTCAGTATCACAATGTAGTATGCAAAATCGGGAATGTTACTCTTAGTAAACTCAACATTTATATGCACAAAATATTAATTAGTGGAGCTGTTCCTCCCTACGGCGGGCAAGGAGAGAGAGGGGGGGGGAGGGGCTTATGCAACAGCACAGTAATGCGCTGAACGGTGCTCGGACAGAACAGTGCGAGGCCGAATGGT
>NW_020868646.1:973592-978592 GCF_003789085.1 Penaeus vannamei
TAACAATGATGATAATGATATAGATAGTGATAATAATAGTTATGATAATAATGTATAAATATCATTGGTGATGAAAATAATATGAACACTAATTGTGAGATAATAATGATAAGGATAATGTTAAAAGAAATAATGATAATGATAATGATAGCTATAATGATGAAAATAACAATAATAATAATAATAATGCTAAAGATGATAATTGTAAAAATAATAATAACAATTTTGTAATAATAATAATGATAAAATAAGGTAAAGATGATAAAAGGATGATGAATGATAATGATAATAATAATAGTAATAATGTTGATATATGGAAAAAAATAAATAAATAATAATAAATAATATAATGATGATAACAATCATAATGACAATATTAGTAGTAATAACAACAAAAACAATGATAAAGGAAATAATATTGTAGTAGTAGTAGCCGTAGTAAAACGTAGCACATGCACCCACGTTCCAGCTTACTGACCTCATCTCCCAGCGGTTCAGTTTTAACCCCGTGATGACCCAGTGCCAAAAGAAAGTGGCACCAGGGGGGAGGCACTTAAGTTATTTCCCCGTGACTATAATTATTCAGATTATTCCCCGACACATTTTGCAGGGCGCCAACTTGTAATGTTTGTTAAGTTTTGTTACTCTCTTAAATTCTTCGTCGTCTTGTGCTGGTGATGGGGGTGGGAGGGGTGGGGGGGGAGGGGGGAGGGGAAGAGGGGAGGGGATGGGATGAGAGGGGGATGGAAAGAGGGAGGGAGAGTGAGAGTGATGGGGAAGGGCTGTGGGAGGGAGTGAGGGTAAAGGTTTAAAGGAATGAATGGGTAAGGGTGATAGGGGATGGTCTTCTTGTGCTGGTGATGGGGGTGAGAGTGGAGGGGGGGGTGATGGAAGGAGGCGAGGGTAAGGGGAGGGTGAGAGTGAGGGTGATGGGTGAGGGTGGGAAAGGGAGGGGTGAGAGTAAAGGTTTAAAAAGAAGGGAATGGGTAAGAGTGATAGGGAGGGGTGGTCTCTTGTGCTGGTGATGGGGGGGGGGGAGGTGGAGAGTGGAGGGGGGGTGATGGAAGGGGGCGAGGGTAAGGGAGGGTGAGAGTGAGGGTGATGGGAGGGGTTTGGGGAAGGGGAATGAGGGTAAAGGTTTAAAGGAAGGGAGTGGGTAGGGTGATAGGGAGGGGTGGTGAGGGTGAGGTTAATGGAAGGGAAATGAGGGGGGGGTGAGAAATGAGGGTGATGAGGGAGGAGGGGGAGGGGAAGGGAGGGGTGAGAGTGAACATGGGAGAGGGGAGGGGGGAATGGGAAAGGTTAAGGGAGCGGAGTGGGTAAGGAAAGTTGAGAGTGAGGGAGCTAGTGGGATGGGGAAGGGGAGGGGGTGAGGGAGTGAGGGAGTAAGGGAGTGAGGAGGAGAGGGAAGGTGAGGGCGAGACCAGGGTGAAAAGGAGACGGAAGAAAGAGACAAAGGGAAATGGAGAGAAAGGAGACATAAATGCAGAGGGAGAGAGGAGAGACAGACAGAGCTTGTGACAGATATATAGATAGATATAGATTAAAGAGATGGATAGAGATAGATAGATAGAGAGAGAGAGAAAGAGAAAGAGAGAGATAGATAGGTAGGTAGATAGATGGATAGATAGATAGAGAGAATAGAGCAGAGTACACCTAGAAATATACTCATCTCCCGCCCACCTGCCCTGCCACCCGACGCCAGGATCCCAACGAACCCCTCAACCCGCTCCCGCCCACACGCACGCCCACACACGGCACACCGCGCCGCGCGCCGCGCCACCCGCCCGCCTACCCGCCACCTATCCATTGCAGCTGGAGGCGCAACCCCGACCCCGTATCAAGAAAGCCAACACAAACACGGGCGTGATCTGCTCGCTGGGTGTTTATTTAAGCTGGGCGGAGATGGCACTTGGCTTGATTATCATCGACGCCCAGGGTGATTGGCACTCTCGCCCTGGGGTCTGTTGTCCGCCATGTTTTATTTTTTGTCTCTGTCTGTTGTCTCTTTCTTGCTATCTCTCTCTCTCTTTCGATCTCTGTTTTTTTTGTCTCTTTCTGTTTGTCTCTCTCTCTATATATTTATATATCTTTATCTGTCTCTCTCTCTGTGTCTCTGTCTGTCTGTCTGAGTGTCTGTCTGTCTCTTTCTCACTCTCCTCTCTCTTGCTTTATTAGTGTATGTATGTACATACATACATTTATATTTATATCCATATCAAAATAAATCTGTCTATCTGTCTGCATATATATATTATATATATTATAATATATATATATATATATTATATATATATATATATATATATATATATATATATATATATATATATATATATATATATATATACATACATATGTATGTATATATATATATATATATATATATATATATATATATATATATATATACATATATATATATATATACATATATATATATATATATATATATATATATATATATATATATATATATATATATATATATATATATATATATATATATATATATATATATAATATATATACTATATATTATATATATTATATATATATATACACATATATTTATATATAATGTATACTCACGCACGAATCTATGAGGATCCTATTCTTACTCATTGCCAATATTGTTATTATCCTTATCATCATCATTATTATTGTTCTTAAGATAATAATAATGATGATGGAGATGATAATAGTAATAATGATAATAGTTATAGTGATCATAATGATAATGATGATAATAATGCTTATTATAATCATTATCATCATTACTGTTATCATAATTATTATCATCATTATTGTTATTATTATTATTAAATTATCATTATCATTGTCATTATTACTATAATGATATTAAAGATAAAGATAATGATAAAACTAGTAATAATAATAATCATTATCATTATAATTATCATAATTGTTTTTGTTACAATCATCATCAGTATCATTATTTCTATTAGTGCCTTGATTATTTCTATAACCATTTTTCTTTAAGGTAATTAGACACTGTTGAAATAATTCGACCGTCAGTTAATGCACATCTATCTATCGAGAAAGCAGTACCTCTATTTTTTCTGTTCTATGGCTTTTCCACGGGTCCCGCTAGTATATACAAAACTGACAGTGAAAATATTGTAACAATGATAATTATTACTATGAGGAGGATAATATTAATGGTGATAATATAAAATAATGATAAAATAATGATAATAATTATGATAGCAATGATTCTATAAAGTGATGAAAGAAAATAATCATGATGATAATAGCAATAATGATGATATAATAATAACAATGATAATGATAGTAAAAATAACAGCAGCAACAAAAATAGTGGTGACAGTAATGATAAAACGAATAGTGATGATAGTACTACAATTCCTTCTACTATATTACGACTACTCATACTAATAGTGATGATGATTATAATGATATCGACAGTAATGATGATAGTTGTGGTAGGGGAAATAGTAGCAGTAGCAACAGTACCCTAGTGGAAAAGGTAATAAAACCAAGAACAGAGGCAGCAATTGCAATTATCGTTGTGAAGGTACGTTTTTCCCCTTGCGCTATCACTCAACGATGGCTGTTCATGGCTCAACGATGAGCGTCGGACGATTGACTAGACTTTAGAGCACTAGTTCTGCCGCTGATATAACGATCGTCGTTGGCTCCGAATAGTCGTACGGCTGATGCGGGGGGGGGGGGGTGAATACAATCGCAAATGATTTGGGAATTGGAAGCAGTGTTTGCGTTAAATAGGAACCCATATAGACACTGATACTAATATAATACCGCAAACGGATGAAGCAGGCTAAACAGTTTTTGTTTATTTTACATAAAAAAAAAAAAAAAAAAAAAAAAAAAAAAAAAAAAAAAAAAATCTCAGACAAATTTTTGTTCATCGCCATCTATACTCAGATAAAGGAAATATTTCAAGCTCATTCTCGTCTATGCACTTTGCAGTTTGTTACCCTTTTCCAAAATGCCGACAGACGCATTTGCTATACTCGTTTAACGTTGGTATTGCTTGTTTATATATCAGCAAGGTAGTTTTTGTTCTATAGAATTTGTAATGATTATGTCTTTAAGAGTTCACCTAAATATCCGTTATATGCACTCTATAGTCTGATGTAGGCCTATGTCTACCAATAATTTGACGAGAATTTAGTTACATGTGAAATTTGCATATTTTCGCCGTGTCCATATTGTGACATCTGTTTCCAATCATACTAATTATATCAGGTACTGAAACAAACCAAAAACTTTGCTCGAATTTTAATATTTTGACGAGATAACACGTGATGACATCGTCTTCCCAGAAGTTACCAGAGCTCCGGCCACTGGTAAAATTTACCATGGTAACTCCGATGGCAAGTTGTTAGTGAATACCATCGCTGTACGTTTACCATAGTAACTCTAGTAACCACTGAATTTACTATCGTAGTGAATCCGGCTCCAGGCTCCCAAGTCTTCCGATGAACAGGATGAGGATCAGTTTATGCAATCAGTTGCTGAAATTATCCTGCTTCATTCCTCTATTCAAACATAATTTTATAAGCGTTTCCCGCCGTGCCTTTGGAAAAGATCTTCATCTTCCTTCTCTTCTCCTAGAGGATATTTAATTAAGAACCTTCTCCTGCTTTATTTGTTCAAGGCCATTTTCTCGCGACACTACCTTCGTGGGACACTTCCGCCACGTGCCTGGTCAAAAACAAATCAGCTGTCTCGTCGAAAATCGAGACACAGACTCTCACAAAAAAAACAAAAACCTCCGTTATCATGCAGCCTTAGATCGTTGAAGAATAATCACAGCTTAACGTACCTTTAACATATATATGATAATAAAGATGCAATTGTATTGATTTTCTGCCATTTGTAATGAGATATTCAGATATATATGCGCAGTTTAGTTACTCTACTCGAGGGCATATTACGTGTGGATAAAAACCGGACGCAGTTTCTTTTATGGGAAATCCAGCATATAGTAA
>NW_020868646.1:1011092-1018592 GCF_003789085.1 Penaeus vannamei
AATAATACTGATATAATAATGATGGTGATGATTATAAACTTGAGACAACACAGGCGATAAAAGAGTTGGAGGCAGCGTTTGAATAGCCCCACTTGGGATTAAGGCAATGGAGAGAAAAAAAGAAAAAAGAAAAAGAAAAAAAGAAAGAAAGAAGGCGAATAAGAATAATAAGAAGAAAAGAAACAGAACAGAGAAAAGAAAAAGGAGAAGAAAAAGAAAAAATGATGAAGAAGAAGAAGAGGGAGAAGAAGAAAACAGGCGATAAAGAGAGCAAGTCAAGTCGAAGTACGAATCTACGTGGAACTACATATTCAACGTAACTCTTAACTACCCGATCTAAATTTCGAACCTGGAAGAAGGCTAGAAAAAGGCCATCTTTTCGGGTCCGGGGCAGGAAAAGGCCCAAGGAGGAGACTCTCCACCCGAGGGTAAACCACAGCTCGAGTTGAAGTTAAACGGCTGATTGATGAGGAGAGATTTCATCAGTCTGCGCGCGTCGACGGGGCGGAAGACAATACGGGCGGGGAGAAGGGACGAATTTCTTGACTTTCGGAACGCCTTGCTGTTAAACTTGGGGGTTTGTGTGGAATTCCTGTGTTAAAGAGGTTGGTCATCGTGATAAGGATAGGGAATGATGATAATGATGATATCAAATTTGTTGTAATGATAATGATATCATAGATGCATTTATGATAATGATGATATAGTTGTCGCAATGATAATGATGATATAAACAGCAACAAGAATAGTAATCATAGCAATCTAGCAAATGGTAACGAATTTCTTAGGGGTATTGAAATTATAAGAAAGTTCCTCGCCCGCTGCGATTTTTTAAAACCATTTCCAAACTTTTCTTTCTGGCATATTTGGCCAGATATGGCATAATAACTGACCACAAGTGACCAGCCATAATGACTTAGACATAACTGCTTCTAACTGGTTCTGATTGAGCCTCGATATAAGTGATTAAGATGATGATGGCAATAATGCAAATACTATAAAGATAACAATATTATCAGTTATGCTGTTAGTGAAAAACAGTAATATAGTAATGAAAAGAAAATGATTACTCTGCTATAACGGCAATAGAGGCAATGAGAGAGAGAGGAGAGAGAGAGAGAGAGACGAGAGAGAGAGAGAGAGAGAGAGAGAGAGAGAGAGAGAGAGAGAGAGAGAGAGAGAGAGAGAGAGAGAGAGGGAGAGAGAATTCCAATGACAATGAACCTTAATTTAACACGGAGAACAAACTCGATGCGTAGCACATTACATCTGAATTCAGCGACACAGACTACAAGACATAAAAAATCTAGTTAGCATATTGTCTAGAATCACACGCACACACACGCGAAACCGACAACACAATCTGCAGAGGAAATGAAACAGCCCCAATAATAAGGGGAAGAGTTAGACCATGAAATTTCAACCCAGACTAGATGAGATGTCTGAAGAGGAGTCTAATTTGACTCGAAACGTCAAGGTCTAGTGTTTACCTTGATTTTGTGCCCCCGTTTCATCTCATCTTGGTATGCTCGGCGCAGCGTTTGTGTTCGCAGGCTCGGGTAGGAAATTCATAAGTATTACGTAATTTTAAAACATAGAAGGGAAGAGGAAATTTGAAGAAAGAAAGATAGGAAGGAAGAGAATTGGAAGAAAGAAGGAAGAAGTAAAAACGGCCCTGGAAACAGCTTTGCGGGAAAAAGAGAAAGAAATGAAGAAACAAAGAAAAAACAAACGAAGAAAAAAAAAAGAACGAAAGAAAAGAAATAAAGAACGAAAGACAAGAAAGAAAGAAAGAAGCAGAAGACGAGAGAAAACAACCCTGAAACCAGCTTTACAAAGTCAACAGATAATCATTTCTCAAGTGACACAAACAGGTGAAATCCCAACTCACATGGCGACTTTAATCAACGCCACTGCGGACATGAACCAGGTCACATCACCTCATTAAAAACAAGTCATGAGGAGGGAGGAGGGGGGGAGGTGTGTTGTGGGGGTGGGAGGGGGGTCGTCGGGGATGGGTCTTTAGCTCTCTCCTCATGGTCCGAGGTAGTTAAGAAGGCTCTGTGTTCTCGTAGGATATTTCCAGGTGCAGACGGTCCCACCTGGGACGAGCTTAATTAAGCGGAAGAGAAAGGTTGAGGGAAGGAGGAAGGAGGGAAAAAGAGGGAGATGGAAGAAAAGAGAAAACGAGGGAGAAGGAAGGGGGCTGGATAGGAGGGTGGGGGGAACCAAGACGAGGGGGGAAGGGGTTAGGAGGGAGAGTGGAACAGAGAGTAGAAAGGATAGGAGAAGGGAGACGGGGGGGGGGGGGTGGCGGAGAACCCAGGGGAATCGAAGGGAGGTAGGAGGGAAGGGAGAGGGAACCGAGAACAGGGAGGAAGGAGGGGAATGTGAACCCAGAGGAAGAAGGAAGGAAAAAGGAAACAAGGGGAGGGAGAGACAGGAGTCGAGGGGAGCCAGAGAGAGAAAGGAGAAGAAGAAAGAGAGAGAGAGAGAGAGAAAGAGAGAGAGAGAGAGAGAGAGAAGAGAGAGAGAGAGAGAGAGAGAGAGAGAGAAGAGAGAGAGAAAGAGAAGAGAGAAGGGGGCGAGACGAACCAAGGGGGGGAGAGGAAGGAAGGAGGGAGAAGGGAGACGAGGGAAGCAGGAAACAAGAGCAGGAAGGAAGGAGGGAAATCTTCCTCATGTTAGCATTGTTCGGGTGAGCGTGACCCAGCAACTGTGGGACCCTTTTTTCCTTCCTGATTCCATTGTGTGTCATCTTTTCAATCTCTGGGAAATCAGTGAATGGGACGGGGAGCCTTCGGGGCTTGCACGGCGCAGGAGAGGAGAGGTGGTGAGGAGAGGTGGAGAGGGGGGAGAGAGGGGCGGGAGGGGGATGAGGAGGTGATGAGGGGGGATGAGGAGAGGTGATAAGGGGGAGGAGAGTGATGAGGGGGGTGGTGTAGGAGAGGAGAGGAGATGAGCCGGGTGAGGAGAGGAGAGGTGAGATTAATGATGGAGGAGAGAGTGTTGAGGGAGAAGATGAAGAGAGAGGTGATGAGGGAGGAGAAAGAGAGAGACGGGATGAGAGAGGAAGGAGAAGAGAGGTGATGGGGGAGAGAGAGAGAGAAGAGAGTGATGAGACTAGATGAGGAGAGGTTGAGGAGGAGAGGAGAGGTAATGAGTGGGGAGAGAGGTGGGAAGAGGAGAAGAGAGGGGGGGGGAGAGGAGAAGAGAGGTAATGAGGGAGGAGCGAGGAGAGGAGAGAGGGGGAGGAGAGGAAAGGAGAGGTGAGGTAATGAGGAGGAGAGAGGTGATGAGGAGAGAGAGAGAGGAGAGGAGAGGAAATGAGGGGAAAGAGAGGAGAGGAGAGGGGATAGGGAGGAGATAGGAGAAGAGAGGTGATGATGGAGTAAAGAGGTGATGAGGAGAGAGAGAGAGGACGAGAGCAGGAGAGGAGAGGAAAGGAAAATTTAGAAGAAGATAGGAGAGGAGGGGAGAGGTGATGATGGAGGGAAAGATGAGGGGAGATGATAGGTAGGAGAGAGCAGAGGAGACGAAAGGAGAAGAAGGGAGGTGATGAGGAGGAGAAAGAGGTAGTTACGGAGAGGAGAAAGAAGAGGAGAGGAGGAGAGGGGAAGGGAGAGAAGAAGTGATGATGAGGAAGAGGAGAGGTGATGAGGGTGAGAAAGAGGAGGAGAGACGAAAGAGGAGGGAGGGAGGAGGAGTAGAGGGAGAGGAAGGAGAGAAAAAGACTAGAGATGAAAGGAAGAGGAGAGATGAGGGAGAGGAGTGAGAAGAGAAGAGAGGTAATGATGGGAGGAGAAAGGGAAAAGGAAAAAGAGAGGAGAGAAAGGGAGGAGAGAAAGAGGCGGAAAAAGAGAAAGAGAGAGAGAAGAGAGAAGAAGAGAGGAGAGAACAGGGGAGGAAAGGAAATACCAGAAAAGGTTTGAAGAGAAGAAATGAGAGATGAAAGAAAACAGAGATGAGTGAGAAGAGAGGGGGAAGGAGAGTAAAGGAGGGAATAGAGGAAAGGAGAAAAGAATATGAGAGAATAATAAAGTGAAATAGAAGAAGCGAAGCGGAAAGTGGAGAAGGAAGGAGAGGTGACGAGAGGAGAAAGGGGTAATAGAAAAGAGAATAGGAATGGAAAAAAGGTGAAAGAAGAGAGAAGGGAAGAGAGTAGAGGAAAGGAGAGATGGGGAGAAAAGAAGGAAAGGAGAGAAGACGAGAAGAGAGGAGAAGAGAAGAGAAAAGAAGGGAAGAGAAGAGAGGAAATAAGAAAAGAAGAAAGGGGAGGTGGGGAGAAGAGAGGAAGGGAGAAGAGAAGAAGAAAGAGAGGAGATTGTGGAGACGAGAGAGGAGAACGGATTGGAGAAGAGAAGAAAAGAGAGGGGAGAAAAAAAGAAGAAAAAGAGAAGAGAGAAGAGTAGATGAGTTGTCACAAAAGGGAGAAGGGGGAAGAGAGGATAAGGGAGAGTACAAGAGGAGAAAAGGAAAGAAGGGAAGAGGAAGAGAAAAAAAGAAGAGAAGAAAGAAAAGAACGGAAAAAAGGAGAGAGGAAAAAAGAAAATGAGACGAAAGGAAAACAGAGAAGAGAAAAACTTTAAGCCACAGAAGATCAACATCGTACACGATAGAAAAAAACAAAAACAAAAAAAAAAAAGCATCACACTTGCCAACTTTGCCCCATTGGAGAGGGAGGGGGGGAGGGGGCTATAAAGGCGAAAAAGGAACCACGACCCAACAAGCAGTAACAATTAAGCAAAGAATAAGTTCTTTTAAACCCAGACCCTCGATCCCGCGACCTTTGATAGAGGACAGGGCCCCTCCTCCCGAAGTGATCATGTGATCAGGTGAAACACGCGTCAGTTCTATTGTGGAAGGAACGTTTGATCTCTGTTTTCTTACTCCTCAGTCTGTCAGTGTTTAGTAATTGGATTCAATCATTCTTTTCACGGAATTATCGAGCGAGTCATTGTTTTTTTTTTTATCAAGGTAATTGGTTGCTTTAGTCTTTTTTTTTCCTTTGGTCGTTTTTTTGGTCTTTTTTATATTAGCCGTGATACAACGCACGTATTTCTCGCAGAAGAGTCCGAACGGCGTGGAAACTTGCCAGAAGACAGCATCCGCACGCGAATCAAAACATCAAAGGCAACCATCATCGGCCTTAAAACCCAATGCAAACTTCTCGACACGAAAAAAAGGAAAAATAAAAGCCTTAAGACACAGCGGTTTCAAGGTGCCTTCACCTATCCTACCAGTTCTCTTCCCAACCATCGCTTCTCTCTCTTCCAACTTCTAAGAAGAAGAGGAAAGAGAAGAAGAAAGAAGGAGAGAGAAAGGAGAAGAAGAAGAGAAGAAGAAGCAGAAGAAGAAGAAAGAGAAAGAAGAAAGAAGAAGAAGAGAAGAAGAAAAGAAGAAGAAGAGAAAGAAAAGAAGAAAAGAAGAAGAAAAAGAAGGAGGAGAAGAAGAAGGAGAAGAAGAAGAACAAGGAGGAGAAGAAGAAAGAAGAAAAAGCGGAAGAAAAAAAAAAGAAAAAACATGAGAATAATACGGCCATGACTCGACGTCTGGGGGGAAAGAACAAGAAGAAAGAAAGACTGATAAAAGGTAAAAGAAGGGAAAAAGACGAAGGAAAGCCTGATATACAGTTGCACAATATTGGACGCCGCAGGACACGCTATACTCCGAAGGCTATGTATTGTGGCAACGGAGACAACTCACTGTAGAGAAAATGTGTTCGGAGAGCAGACGGGAATTCAATGAGTGTGCGGTAATGTCACCCTCATGCCCTCTTAAAATAAGGGCTATGCGGAAAAGGGGGCTGGTTTTCCCTTTTCTGTTTCCGGAAGAGGACGGTAAAGAAGTTTCATGAGAGAGAGAGAGAGAGAGAGAGAGAGAGAGAGAGAGAGAGAGAGAGAGAGAGAGAGAGAGAGAGAGAGGAGAGAGAGAGAGAGAGAGAGAGAGAGAGAGAGAGAGAGAGAGAGAGAGAAGAGAGAGAGAGAGAGAGAGAGAGAGAGAGAGCCATCGATATATCTGTCTTTAGACCTCTTCTTGCAAATTCGTTTCAGCCAACTGAAATCAAACATAAACATCGTGCTGTGTAATACCCCCCCCCTCTCCCCTCTCCAACTCCCCCACCGTACCCTCCTCTTCTCAAAACAAACCTATCCTCCGCCCATTTAACTCCTTTCTCCCTCCCCCTTCACCCCCACCACTACCCACCCCCCACCCACCCACCACACCCACCCCCTCCACCCACCCACCCAGATCTACCCCCATCCTATCCGCGCTCGGAAAAGTTATGCAACTGCGATCAATATTGTGCAATGCGTGTCCATTCTGGCTCATCTCTCGACGATATTTTTTCCAAACCAGTCGCTATTTCGTTTCCGCAGAGGGGTTCTGGGATCGGCTGGGGGGGGAGGGGAAGGGACGGAAGGAAGGGACGTGGCGGGCTAGAGAAAGAGGGCGAGGGATGTGGGGGGTTGGGGGTAGCGGGGGGGAGGAGATCTTAAAAAGGAAGAAATGGGGTTGAAATGTTGCAATGCTGCTTATATATATATATCTACCGAGGCATTCTCGCGCGGTTACCTTCGAAATAGACGCTCGCTACTGAAACGGGCAATATTCTTACTGGTCTTGCTTCGGTATTTCTCCCGTGGAACTTGGGCTAATGTTGAATACGACGAGAATTAGGATAAGGGATGGTGGTTGAAGACGGTCTGGCATTAAAACTCGGGGTTAAACTTTAAGTAAGAGGGAAATGCATCATGCAGAACGGAGGAAGGTCGATATCAGTGTGGTTAAAGACGTTGTCCACATCTTACCTTTATCTGTATAGCACATATACACACTCACACGCATACGCACACTCACACGCATACGCACACAAATATGCACACGCGCACTCACGCACGCTCACGCACTCTCCCTCTCCCCCACATCTCTCTCTTCTCTCTCCTCTTCCTCCTTCCCCTTCTCTCTCTCGCTTCTCGCTCACTCCCTTTCCCTCTCCCCCTTTCCCACCTTCTCTCTCTCTCTCTCTCTCTTCTCTCTCTCTCTTCTCTCTCTCTCTCTCTCTCTCTTCTCTCTCTCTCTCCCTTTCCCTTTCCCTTTCCCTTTCCCTTTCCCTTTCCCCCCCCCGTCCCCTTCTCTCCCCTCTCCCTCTCTCTCCCCTTCCCTCATCCTCTCTACCCCTCTTTCTCTCTCTTCCCCCCCCCCGTTAGAGTGTTCCGTTGAGAGCTGCATTTTATTAGTAGCTCCTGGAAGAAGGAAAGGATTAGAGGCCGCGCGCAGCATAATAAAAGCAAGTGGGCGGGAATGGATAGCCTTGACGAATGTACAAGAATTAGACAGTTCCGGCGCGGGGAGAAGGCGCAGGTTGGCTGCGGCACAACAGGCGAGGTGGTTGTACTGATAACAGTGATTAAACATGGGTGCAATTGGTAATCATGGTATTCTCGTGTATTTGTAAGCGCAAGCACGCACGCACATACATACACAGGCACAGACTCA
>NW_020868646.1:1051092-1056092 GCF_003789085.1 Penaeus vannamei
ATATATATATATATATATATATATGTATAATAATATATATATTATATATATATATATATATATATATATATAATATATATATATACATATACATGTACATACATAATATATATATATATATATATATATATATATATATATATATATATATATATATATATATATATATATATATATATCATACACACACACGGACAAACACAAACACACATGTATGTATATATATGTATATATAATATGTATATATTATATACATACATATGTATATATATATATATATATATTATATATAATATATATATATATATATATATATATATATATATATATACATATACATACATGTGTGTTTGTGTTTGTGCGTGTGGTATGATATTGTATATTATATATATATTATATATATATATATATATATATATATATATATATATATATATATATTATATATATATAATATATATCCTTCTCTCTCTCTCTCTCTCTCCCTCTCTCATTCATGCAAATCACCAGTACGTGGAGTACACACCTAGCTACGTGCTGTACACACGCGCACGACGACATGCGTGCCCATAAATCATGCCATTCATCAGCACGTACTGTCGCTCGACGTGTGGCTCGGTGTGCAAGTCGGTGTTTTAGCACGTCGTCGACACCTCAGGGACTGCAATTAGGGGACGGTCGGCAACGCCTCTCGTCGAAAGGGCGGAAATATCAAAGTGAATTTACCTTGGTCTCGGCGATTTATCTAGACAGGTAGAAAGATAGAGAGATAGGTAGAAAGATTGGTAGATAGGACAGATAGATTGATTGGTATGCAGCCAGATAGATAGGCAGATAGGTAGGTAGGTAGATGTATAGATAGACAGACAGAGAGATAGATATTTTTCTCCGTTGCTAAATCGTATAATAATGTGAATGAAAGAGAGTAAAGAAAATTAACCTTTAACATTATATAATGGTACTATTTTCAGTTCAATGAAATGTAAAAGAAAAAACGCAGGAGCAGGACTGGATGGACGAAACCAATGAAGCCGTAAATAAATGATCAAGCGAAAGGACACGCATCGCAGGCCTCATGAATTATTTTCCCTTCGCGGATGCTGTCTTTGCTGCAAAGGGCTCGGGGATGTTGCTGTCAAGGGAATGTGATTGATGTCGGGGCTGTGTAAATTTAATCAGGGGTGTACAACTGCTGTCGCGGGAGTGCTGGCTCTATTTTATGCAACCTGCGAATTGTCACTAGGTTGCTTTTTATTCTTCCTTGCGACATTGATCGGTCATATTGTCGTCGACGTTTTTGTTGCTGCAAAGAATGGGGTCGTGTTTGCTGTTAAGAGCCTGGGTTGTTTAAAAAAAGGTTTTGATTTCAGTTGTGAAGGGACTTTAGACGGGTTATTAAGACGATTATTCCTCTCGCGTTTCGCTACGGTCTTTCGTGTCAGTCTTAGGGGTTGAGTGGCGGGCATAGGGTAATGTCAAAGGGTTGTTTGGACTGTCACCGGGGTTTCTGTTACACGAGAGGAGATTACGGTTGCTGTCAATACCCCTTGATTGCGGCGACGGGGCTGCGGTTGTCCCTACAGTTCGTGATTACTGTTTGGGGGACTGTGCTTACTAACCAAAGTATATTTACCATCAGCTGTACTAACATGACAGGTGAGCGGAGACCATATACTTTGCCGAGGAACTGTCCATGAGGCAAGGGTCAATCAGGAAGATGGCTCAGAGGGTAAGGGTCAGCCTGTCCGTTGTCCGAGCATGCGACATGAGCGTTCGTGTCTCGGGAAACGGTGCTCGAAGGAACCATAAATTCTCGTAATATAAACGTGCATTGTACCTGGAGTCTCTCGGCGGCCGAAAGTGCGATTGCGGCGTGGCTGAATAAAACATCAAAGTTACGGGCCAGGGCAACCTTACGGCTTAGTGACGTGTGGCCCCGTTATTGTTTCTTCGTCGATTTTTGAGTTAGGATATTGATACGTGCAATAAGAGTGAAGAAAAGAAAAAAATAGGAAAAAAAATACGATGAAGAATATTTATATGCGCGCGCACACACACCACACACACACACACACACACACACACACACCACACACACACACACACACACACCACACACCACACACACCACACACACACACACACACACACACACACACACACACACACACACACACACACACAAACATAGACAACCACCAACCGAAAACCACACTACATAATCCCCTCCCCCCTCCCCATTCCCGCCAACGCACCCTTTCAGTACACAAGACTCACTTTTTTTCTCAAGCAGGAAATAAAACACGAAGCAGACGTGTTCTGACGTGGCTCTCGGCTCACCTGCTCTGCTCCCCGACCTCGATAAGCGTCACCTTGATGGCTGATAAGGCGCGTCTCTTTCACACTTGGATCTCAACTTGTAACGACTTGAGGAGTAGCTAAGACCTTGGCGTTTGGGTGGTCTGGTGTGTGAGAAAAAGGAATTACTCATACGGGTTTACTACATAGTTTGATGGTTAGGATAGGCCACGTCGTTAGGCATAAATAATGACGTGGTCTATTCTGTGATTGTTTGTTTGTGTGGTTGTTTAAGTGTACCCATGCATTGTGAATGATGCTGTTATATACACAGAGTAGCACTGCATCAGGTAGCTTTTATGCCATTTTGTGTTCGGTGGTATATAGAATAAAACACTGATATATAGGAACTGGAATAATGATAACAATGATAATGATAATAATAATAATAATGATAATAATAATAATAATAATAATAATTATAATAATAATAATAATAATGATAATAATAATAATAATAATAATAATAATAATAATAATAACAATAATGAAATATAATGATAAATATAATGATAATAATAGTAATAATAATAATGAAAATAATAGTATTAATAACAATAATGATAATGATAATAATAATAATAATAATAATAATAATATTGAAAATAATGATAATGATAGTATTATGATAATAATGATAATAATGATAATATAATAATATAATAATAATAACATAATAATAATGATAATAAATAAGAACGATGAGAATGGGATTACATGTAAGAATAACAATAAAGATGGGAATAGGAAAAAGGAAAGAAAAAGAAAACGATTATGAGAAGAACGAGAATAAAAGAAAGTAAGAAGAAGAAGAAGAAAAAGAAGAAGAAGAAGAAGAAGCAGTGTTTAGACGATAAACTTCTTCTAAGACAAGGTCATTTCTCAAGCCAAGGTCGCTGCAGCTCCTCTCGTCACAGATTCCCCTGCGAGACGAACAAGCAAGTGCCGATGCCTCTCTGGTTTCCCCTTCCTCCACCTCTTCTTCTATTCCTTCTTTCTTCTCATTCTCCTCCTACAAGTTCTGTTCTAATCCTCCTCCTCCTGACCCTTTTTCTTCTTCCTTCTTCTTCCTCCTACTCTCCGTGCTCCTCCTCGTCCTTCCTTCTTCCTCCTCTTACTTCCCCTTCTCCTCCCTCCTTCTACCTCTGCTCCTTCTTTTCATAATTTTCCTCTTCTTCCTCCTTCTCACTCTCTCCCTGTTCCTTCTATTCATCATTTTCCTCTTCTTCCTCCCTCTCCATCTGCTCCTTCTTTTCCTCCTTTTCCTCTCCCTCTCCCCGTGCTCCTTCTTTTCATTCTTTTCATTTTCCTCTCCCCCAGCTCCTTCTATTCATCGTTTTCCTCTTATTCTTCCCCCTCCTACTGCTCCTTCTTTTCATCCTTTCCCTCTCCCCGGGCTCCTTCTATTCATCATTTTCCTCTTATTCCTCCCTCTCCTACTGCTCCTTCTTTTCATCATTTTCCTTTCCCTCTCCCCGGGTTCTTTCTATTCGTCATTTTCCTCTTCCTCCTTCTCTTACTGCTCCTTCTTTTCATCCTTTTCATTTTCCTCTCCCCCGGCTCCTTCTATTCATCATTTTCCTCTTCCTCCTCCCTCTCTTACTGCTCCTTCTTTTCATTCTTTTCCTTTCTCTCTCCCGGGGTTCCTTCTATTCATCATTTTCCTCTTATTCCTCCCTCTCCTACTGCTCCTTCTTTTCATCCTTTCCCTCTCCCCGGGCTCCTTCTATTCATCATTTTCCTCTTCTTCCTCCTTCTCCCCCTGCTTCTTCTCCTCTTTCCTCCTCTTCTTTTTCCTCCACTGTACTTGGCCGCCGATACAATTAGGGCCTAATATATACATAAGGAATGAGGGAACGCCAGGGTCCGTCCGCGCGCCGTCGCTTAATCCCGAAGCCCAACAATAGGCGGTTCCGTTTTCTGTAATATTGATGCCTTTGCTGTGCATTCTGAGAATATTTTCCTATTGTTCCCTTGTAAGCTTACTTGATCAGGATTCTCGATAATCTTGGGCTTTGGTGAAAATGTTTGTGACCGCTTGGATGCTACGATTTGCGTACTTTCTTTTGTATCTATCAACGTCTTCCTTCAGCTGTGTGGAGATTAATTCATTTTCCTTTGAGGGTCACTGCTTCTCCTAGACGGTTGGTGTTGCCATTGGCTCTCCTCTCTCTCTCCAGTCTGGCAAACCTATTCGTGGAGTTCTTCGAGTCGGAACTCCTCCCTTCCATCTCCCTTCGGCCTACGGTGTGGCTGAAGTACGTCGACGACGTCTTTGCTCTCTGGCCTCATGGCCCTGTCTGTTCCCCGAGTTCCTGAAGCAGCTGCACTTAGAGGTTGACAACGAGCTCCCTTCGTGGACACTGTAGTTCGTCGCTCTGTTGACCACTCCTCGTTCTCCATATACAGTAAACCCATACACAGTGGTATGTACTGTCCATACACTTCTTATCGTATCATCTACTCTATGTGAAGAGAGGTGTTGTCACCTCGCTCTTCCTCCGTGCCCTCCGCTTGCGTGATCCCCAGTACCTGGATGGAGAGTGATTTCCTACGTCGTTCGTTCTCCAAACTGGGCTATCCTCGCCATGCCCTCGACGTCGCGTTATTCAGAGCGCGGCGTACCTTCTACCACGACTTCT
>NW_020868646.1:1068592-1076092 GCF_003789085.1 Penaeus vannamei
CGAACACACGCACACACGCACACACGAACACACACACACACTACTTCTCTCTCTCTCTCTCCTCTCTCTCTCTCTCTCTCTCTCTACTCTCCTCTCTCTCTCTCTCTCTCAAAATATTATATAATATAATAATATATAATCTATATATGTATATATCTATATAATCTCTCCCCCCGCTCTCTCTCTCTCTCGTCTCTCCCCCTCTCTCTCTCGCTTTTCCTCCCCCCGCCTCTCTCTCTCTCTCTTTCTCTCTCTCCTCTCTCTCTCTCTCTCTCTCTCTCTCTCTCTCTCTCTCTCTCTCTCTCTCTCTCTCTCTCTCTCTCTCCTCTCTCTCCTCTCTCCCTCCTCGCCCTCCTTCCCTCCCTTCCCCTCCTCCCTTCTCTCCCTTCTCCCTCTCCCTCCCTCTCCTCTCTCTCTCTTACACACACACACACACACACGTCCCCCCCCCCCCTCTTCCCTCCCCTGTTCTCTCGCCGAGGAAAGCAGCCGCCAGAAACCATCTTATGAAGAGCCTATTTAAGAACAAACAAACCTCCTCAAGAAATCCTTCCATGGTGCCGGCCTGCGTCTGCCTTCTCACAGAGGGAGAGCGAAAGGGCGAAGCAAGGAAAAGGATGAGAGAAATAGAGGAGGTAAAGAGTAGATAGGAAAGGAAGAAAAAAGAGGAGAGAACTTGAGAATAGAGGGCAGGAGAGAGATAAATGAATAAAGGTATAGAGAGATAGGCAATTGAATTTTTCACAAAGCAAGAGAGAGAGAGAGAGAGAGAGAGAGAGAGAGAGAAGAGAGAGAGAGAGAGAGAGAGAGAGGAAGAGAAGAGAGAGAGAGAGAGAGAGAGAGAGAGAGAAATGGACAGACAATAGATAGCAATTATATAGGTAGATGATACGACTGCCAAGTAGATAAATATGACGAACAGACAGACAATAGGAAAAAAGAAAAAGCGAGAACGAAAGAACGAAAAAAATAAACAAGACCGCCACAGTCCTTTCTCCGAGAGCCTCATAAGTGCCACATCCGTTGTTGTACGTTGTATGCAATGCAAGCGTCTCGATTAGTAGTAAGGCAATTGCGACCTGCAATCCACCTCAAAATGGCTAGCCTCACACTCACTCATTAGCCCGTCGCACCTCTCCTCTCCCCTCCCTCCTCTACCCCCCCCCCTACCCCCCCCCCCCCCCCCGCCCCCCACACCACTCCTCCCCCCCCCCCCCCCCCCCCCCCCCCCCCCCCCCCCCCCCCCCCCCCCCCCCCCCCCCACCCCCCCCCCCCCCCCCCCCCCCCCCCCCACCCCCCCCCCCCCCCCCCCACTCCCCCCCCCCCCCCCCCCCCCCCCCCCCCCCCCCCGACCCCCCCCCCCCCCTCGCCCCCCCCCCCCCCCCCCCCCCCACTCCCCCCCTCCCCCCCCCCCCCCCCCCCCCCTCCCCCACCCCCCCCCCCCCCCCCCCCCCCCCCCCTCCCCCCCCCGCCCCCACCCCCCCCTCCCCCCCCCCCCCCCCCTCCCCCCCCCCCCCCCCCCCCCCTCCCCCCCCCCCCCCTTCTGGTGATAAAAAGTTTTAAAAAGGAACCCAAATCCTGCAATGGAACACCTGCCCCTGCGAACTCACGATCGGGTTGTTTCATCGGACAATTGATCTAAAACCTTCATAATTCGGAATAAAATCGGGGAAGAACCATTGAAGGTGTCTTTCTTTTTTCGTTTTTTCTTTTCCGTTTAACGTCTTTTCCGTAAATGGAATTACTGTACATTTAGAAAAAAAAGGAAATTATGTTTTTATATTCCTTTAAACAACTCTCAACTCTCAAGCACACACACACACACATTTTAATAACACACATACACACAAAAAATTTAATAACAACAACAAAAACACACACACACCCCACATACACACAACTCGTTTCTGTCGCTGTCTCTGCGATTCTATCTATTTCTCTCTCCCGCCTCTCTCTCTCTGCTTCTCCTCTCTCTCTCTCTTCTCCTCTCTCTCTCTCTCTCTCTCTCATCATCTCTCTCTCTCTGCTCTCTTCCTCTCTCTCTCTCTCTTTCTACTCTCTCTTCTCTCTCCTCTCTCTCTCCATGTCACCTCTCCATCTCTATTTTCCCTCTTTCCTCTTCTTTATCCTCCAACTCCCCAACCCCAGGAACAAAACCGCAAACGTTTCCTTAAAAAGAAAAATCCTTTACATTTCCCTTTCTCATTCCTTAAAAACAAACTCTCAAGCCACACCACAACACACACAGATTTTAATAACACATACACACACACACAGATTTTAATAACACATACACACACACAGATTTTAATTAACCACATCACACACACACACTTTTAATAACAACAACAAAACACCACACACACACACGCCCACATTACACACTCCTTTCCTGTCCGCTGTTCTGCAGTTCATCTGTTTGTCCTCCCGCCTTTCTCTCTCTCTGCTCATCTCTCGCTCTCTCTCTCTCTCTCTCTCTCTCTCTCTCTCTCTCTCTCTCTCTCTCTCTCTCTCTCTCTCTCTCTCTCTCTCTCTCTCTATCTCTATTGCGCACTTTCTCTCCGCTCTCTGCCCCCCCCCCCTCCCTCTCTCTCTCTCTCTCTCCTCTCTCTCTCTCTCTCTCTCTCTTCTCTCTCGTCTCTCTCTCTCTCTCTCTCTCTCTCTCTCTCTCTCTCCTGTCCCTCTCCATCTCTATTTCCCTCCTTCTCTTTCTTTATCTCCAACTTCCCCTAAACCCCAGGAACAAAACCGAAAACGCCTCCTTAAAAAAAGAAAAATCATTTTACATTCCCTTTCTCATTCCCTCTCATTACCCCCCCCCCCACCCCCACCCCCAAAAACAAAGAAAAGAGAGAGAAAAATAAACGAGATGATGATGGAAGAAAATAATTTCCATTCATTATGTAAGCATTTCGCGATAGTGTTGAAAAATACATATATCTTAGGATGTGCAGGAGGATGGAAGAGAGGGCAGGAGGGGAAGAGAAGGGGAGGGGGAAGAAGGAGGAGTAGGAGGAGGAGAAGGGGGAAAGGGGAGGAGGGAAGGAGGAAGGGGAAGGGAGGAGAAGGAGGAAGAGTAGGAAGGAGGAGAAGGAGGGGAGGAGGGGGAAGGAAGGAGGGAAGGGGAGAGGAGTAGGAGGAGGGAAGGGAAAGGAGGAGGGAAGGAGGAGGGGGAAGGGAGGAGAAGGGAGGAAGAGGAAGGGGAGAACGGGGAAGGAGGAAGGGAAGGAGGAGAAGGAGGAAGGAGAAGGGGAAAGGGGAGGGGAGGAGGAGGGGAGGGGAAAAGGAGAATAGGGGGGAGAGGAGTGGGGGGGGAGAGGTGGAGGAGGAGGTAAATGGGAAGTGGGAGGGGAGATGGGAGGGGAGGGGGAGAAAGAGAAAAAGCAGAGGGGTAGGGGGGGAGGCGTGCTGGGGAGACAGGGAGAGGGATGCTGTGTCTGCACTGAAATAGTAAAAAAGGAATACAAAAGAAAATGGAGACAGAAGAAAAATGAAAACGAATCAGAAGAAGGGATGGAAGGGGAGGGAACAGTAAGAGAAGGGGAAGAAGAGAGAGAGGAAGAGAGAAGAGGAAGAGAGAGAGAGAGGAGAGAGAGAGAGAGAGAGAGTGAGAGAGAAAGAGAGAGGAGAGAAAAGAGAGAGAGAAAGAAAGAGAGAAAGAGAAGCAGAAGAGAAGAGGAAGAGAGAGAGAGAGAGAGAGAGAGAGAGAGAGAGAGAGAGAGAGAGAGAGAGAGAGAGAGAGAGAGAGAGAGAGAGAGACGGAGGAAGAGAGAGAGAGAGAGAGAGAGGAACAAGTGAGAGAAAGAGAAAAATGAGGAAGTATAGAGAGAAATAAAGGATAAGAAAGGTAAAACGAGAAAAATATAAACAGGAAGATGGATAGAAAAACAAAATACGAATAAGAAGGAAGAGAAGAGTGGATAAAAGAGAGTTTGAGTAAAATCCAGAAAATGAATGATAACAAAACCTTGAAAATCAAGAAAGAAGGATGAAAGAAGGAAAAAAAACAAAAAAGAAAAAGAAAAAAAAGGGTAACTTCGATGATACAAAATTATAAGAGAAAAAAAAGGAAAAAAAAAAGATGATAATAATAATGATGATAATGTTGATAATGCTAATCGAAATATTAATAACAGTAATGATAACAAATGATTATGATGATGATAAAGAAGAGGATAAGGATAATGATAATGATCACGATGATAATGACATTAAATGGAATTATAACGTAAATTAATACTCCAATGAATTTCCAAACCGAGATTATACTTAATAACTATATATTTAAAAAGACAAAACTTTATGAGACCTTTCTTTCTCATAGATGTAAACGTAAATGTTTTTGTTTCATAACTGTTGTGTTTAACCTTGTCCTGTCAACATTTCTTCCTGTGTGTTTGTTTTTGTCTGCCTGTCAGTCTGTCTGTTTCACTGCTTACTTGTTTAATTCTGTCTGCTTGCCTCTCTCTCTCTTGCGCTCTCTCTCCCTCTCCCTCTCTCTCTCTCTTCTCCTCTCTCTCTCTCTCTGTTACTCATACATCCTCGTCTCGTCTGCTCCGTTTCTCTCTTCTCTCTCTCTCTCTCTCATTCTCTGAGATAGAAGAAAGAATAGAAGACGAGAGGGGGAGAGAAGAGAGAGAGAGAGAAGAGGAGAGAAAGAGGAGAGAGTAGAGAACCAGGATCGAGAGAGCAGAGAAGAAGAGAGAGAGAAGAGATAGAGAGAGAAAGAGAAGAGAAAGAGAAGAGAGAGAGATGAGAGAGAGAGCAGAAGAGAGAGAGAGAGAGAGAGAAGAGAGAGAGAGAGAGAGAGAGAGAGGGTAGAAAGATAGACAGATAGATAGAGAGAGATTAGACAGACAAATCAAAACACAGAAAGACAAATGTGATTGGAACGAGAGAAGGGAGAAAAGAATAGAAAACTGCAGTATCCAGAACAGTTTCAAAAAAGATTTCTTAGTAGAAAGAAAACTTTAATCAAATAAAAAATCGGAAATTTGTTTCAACTCTGGAGGTTGCAGTGAGGAAGTTGCGGGGGGGGGGGGAGGAGGGTAAGATGCTGAGTTTTTTTTTTTTTTTTTTGGGGGGGGGTGCAGGTAAGTTAGGTGAAGATTCCTTATTAGGATGAATTATAAGGGAGTATAAGGAAGAACGTGATGATACTGGTGATAATGATGATGATTAAATGCCAGCGATTTTGGTGATGATCATAATAGCTGTGATGATGACGGGATGATGATTATGGTGTGATGCGTCCGGTGATGATGATGATGCTGAGGCATAACAATGCAACGACGATGATGATGTAGAACTGATGGCAATGGTGATGCTGTTGCTAATGATGATGGTGACGATGTAACGTTATTGCTAATGAAAATGGTGATGATGGTGACAGTGGCGAGTGTGGAAGTGTGATGACAAACAATGCCGACAGGTGTAGCAATGTGTCGCTCTCTGATATCAACACTTGGTAAGAGGTCTCATTTTTTTTTTTTTTTAGCAGCCTCTCTCTCTGTCTCTCTCTGTCTTCTCTTTCTCTCCCCCCTCTCTTCTCTCTTCCCCCCCCCTCTCTCTCTTTTTCTCTCCCCCCCCCGCTTCTTTTCTCTCCCCCCCTCTCTATCTTTCTCTCTCTTTCTCTCCATCTCTTTCCCTCTCCCTCTCTCTCTTTCTCACAACTCTTTCAGGGATACACAAAAACTGATTGATTGTTGTTTGGTTATAGATTATTCGAGATGAGAATTCAGCGTGGCTAGGTCAGCCTGACAAGAGAAACCGGCTGACCTAAGTTCTGCCTTGACCTTTCGCATCACACCCAGCTATAGGGCGTCTGATCTCTGGAAAGATACGTACTGGCGACGCAGCTGACTCTTGTGTTTACATATGTTGTTCATTTTAAAACTGATCATTTTTTTTTTTTTTTTTATCTTTTGTTTAAGTTGCTGCTTTCAAAACATCATTTCTTTCACAAATGACTGGCGAATCGTGTGGTGTGTGTGTTGTTTTTTTTTTATTTATTATTTCCCTCAGATTTCGGCGGAATATAGTGCCTTAATAACCTACGTATGGTCAGATACAGCTGAGACTCACAAGCAATTCAACTCGGGACAAGTTTAGTGCCCGTACATCTGAAAACAAATTTAAAGAGCTTGTGCTACAGATTTATTAAGGACAATAAATGAAACTGCTCTCTTCAACTCGGAGTTCATACAGTGTTATGCCACAAGAAGCAACTCGGCGAAGTAACGAAGAAAAGACAAGAAGGCACTCGAGTTTCCACCAATAGATGGCGTTCAGAACCGAATGGCGAACAGCAAAATGTAAAAAAAAAAAAAAAAAAAAAAAAAAAACAAAAAAACATAGATGGCGTTCAGAACCTAATGGCGAACAGCAAAATGTAAAAAAAAAAAAAAAAAAAAAAAAAAAAAATGTCCTTTTAGAACATGCCCGTTATCCACAACCAAGCAATAAAGCCCAGTGTGCCAGGTTACATCCTGCTTAACCATTATCGCTCTATCGCTGGAGTGGAAAGGCCATCCAGACAACGGCTCACAAAAAGCAGATATAACGGCAGTTGTTAATGTAACAAAGTGGAGGATTTGACTCGGGGGTAAAAAGCGACACCTCAACATCCAAACATTATGAATTTCAGAGGGATATGTGAGTCATGTACTTTGATAATCTGTAATAACGCGTCATCCGCTTGTGAGAATATCCGCGAGCTTTAGTGAAATGCGACAGTGAATGCATTTCCAAAACATTAACCGGCATTTCTTTCTCTAAACCCAAAAAGGGGTATATAGCGCAAGGCTTGGTTTATGTTTCACTAAGTCTGGGTAACTTTTTTTCTGTATTCCGTAAATATATTTGGCACCATGTTTTTCTTCTTTCTTCGCCTCTTTTTGCCTCCCTCCCTCTTCTCTGTCTCTTTCGTGTCTGTCTTTATCTCTCTCTCTCTCTCTCTCTCTCTCCTTCCGTCTAACTCTCTCTCTCTCTCAGCTGTCTTCATTACTTCTTTCTCTGTTTTCTCTCATCCTGCTTCATTTCTCCTCCTCTCTCTCTCTCTCTCTCCGCCCTCTACCCCCTCTCTCTCCTACTCTCTTCTCCTCTCTCTCTCTCTCTCCTCTCTCTCTCTCTCCTCTCTCTCTCTCTCTCTCTCTCTCTCTCTCTCTCTCTCTCTCTCTCTCTCTCCTCTCTCTCCTCCCTCTCCCTCCCCCCTCCTCTCTCTCTTCTCTCTCTCCTCATCTAAGATGAAGACTAAGTGATGAACTGACCATGCGCGTGTACAATTATTTTCTAGTCCAACCAACGTTTTGAACGTTTTTGAAAAACGCTACAGAAACACGTCAAAATGCAGTACAATGAATCATATAGCAAATATTTTCGTCAAACACAGGGGAAAGTAGAGTCGTCATTCGATCTCAAAAGGGTTATGCACAAAGAGGTCCATGGTTGTGTTGATGAGAGAAGCATGGACGCAGAAATAGCTAGAGCACCTGTTGACGG
>NW_020868646.1:1088592-1091092 GCF_003789085.1 Penaeus vannamei
ATTCTGAAACCGCTCTTAAGTGGGAAGGTCTTGAAAGTGGATGCGCGCGGTTTGTTGAGCTTTTGTATCGGCGTTATCAATATTACTGTTGCCATTATTGCTATTGATAGCATTTACACCGTTTATCATAATGTTCTGATTATTATATTCATTTTTTGTTTTCGTGTCGTTATGATTATCGTTACTATCATATTCGTTTTATTTGAAATCATTATCAACGCATTTTCTCTTTTCCTCCGTTTCATTAAGGACAGAGATAAATCGAATTCCGCATTTCCTCATCTTTCTACGTATCCTCTCCATCCCTTCGTGCACATTCGCCTTCGTTATCACATTTTAAACTTATTCCTTCATAGGAGCTAAAGGTACGCCTCCTAGTGAAGCAGCAGAGGTCAAGATAGGGCCCAAGGGAGAGAGAGAGAGAGGAAAGAAAGCTTAAAGTTGAGCGGTCGATATCCGTTCCTCTCGAATCAATCACACGCACACACAAGATAGACGTGTTTGTTTGTTTGTTTGTTTGTTTGTGTTGTGTGTGTTGTGTGTGTGTGTGTGTGGTGTGTGTGTGTGTGTGTGTGTGTGTGTGTGTGTGTGTGTGTGTGTGTGTGTGTGTGTGTGTGTGTGTGTGTGTGTGTGTGTGTGTGTGTGTGTGTGTGTGTGTGTGTGTGTGTGTGTGGCGTATGAAATATGTTAATGAACGTGGAAATGTATATACAAGTACTTTAGGCCATAAGTTTCAATAACAAATCTGTTATGAAATATGTATCCGCTCATATATGCTCACAAAAAGCAAACACACATACAAACCCACAAAACAAACCACGCACCAGCACAAACACACACAAACATACCCATTTCACACACAAAACACGCACCCAAACAAACACACACAAACACGACTACACCACACACCCACACAAAACACGCTCACAAAGAACACAAACACACAAAAGCCCACCCACAGAAATACAACACAAACGCACCCACACACACACACACACACACACACGCACACACACACACACACACACACACACACACACACACACCACACACACACACACACACACACACACACACACACACACACACACACACCACACCACACACACACACACACACAACCACCGCCCCGCATATACATATTCAAAAGCCTCTGAGACCGCAAATGTGTGTCTGATCTGGAGGCATAATGCAGAATGACTGGTCTGCGCCGCCTCTCTGCCTTCCAGACATCTGCCCAATCATAAAAAAGTCGTAAAAAAAGCAGGAAGGCCAAAAGAGGAAAAATTGTCAGTGAAATATTTCTTATCATTTTTTTTTTTTTTTTTTTGGGGGGGGGGGTTGTCGAAGATCTTTTTATTGAGATTCTTTTTTGTTGGAATTATTGGCTTTGTTGTTGAATGTTATTTTTATCTATTATTGTCGGCATGTTTTTTGTATTTTTTTCATATTTTTAATATTATTATTGTTAATTTTGTTATTATTGCTGTCATTATTATTGATATTATTATCATCATTATTGTTATCATCATTAATGTTGTTATTACTACTACTACTATAACTATCATTATTATTGTTATCATTATCATTGTTATTGTTACTATTATAATCATAATTTTTATGATAATTATTGTTATTATTATTATCATCACTATTGTTATTACATTTATCATCAATATTAATACTGTTATCATCATTATCACAATTATTATCATTATTATTATCATTATTATTATTATTATTATAGAATCGCACACACCCTTGACATTTGAAACAATACAGCTATCCTATAAAAATATTAACTTACATGTTAAACGTCATGACATCTTGACATGTATCGTGTTGTCGAATCAACCATATGACAACGGCAATTGACCCTGCGCCGATTGCAGCGTGACATATTTTTCAATATCTTATTCGTTACGTGGATGTTTCCATTATAGGGAGGACATATAGAGTGATTGGGATGTTGGCCTTAATGCCATCATGTGGTTTATGGTGTTTATGATGCTAGTGTCTTGTAAAGCATAGTTGTCGTCATACATACAGGCATACATATCAGTTCGTTGCTGTGTAGTGCCGTGGAAGCGTTCTTGTCTGGCGTTCTTGCCGACCTGCGTTCGATTCCCGCGCGCTGCCAGTGGATGGTCACCCCGGCCATTCCTCGCATACAAGGGGTAGTTTAGAAGGACAATAAACAGACATGCCACAATATGACTGATGTCACAAGGGCCTATCATAGCAAATCCTAAATCATTATCATTTCTTATTATTACATACATAAATATACATATATAAATATACATATAAATAAATACATACATACACATGAATACAAATACATAATTACATATATGTATATTCATGCATACGTATATATACACACACATACATGCATACATATATACAAACATACATACATTCTGGCGAGGTGGACGCAGCAGAGGCGGAGGGAACCGAGGGCGGGCGGGCGGTTAGCTGGCGTTAACCCCACACTGCC
>NW_020868646.1:1101092-1108592 GCF_003789085.1 Penaeus vannamei
AAAAAACTACTTTTCTCCCGGAAAGTTTAAATTAAGATGCCTCAACATCGGCTAATTTTTCGCTATAACGAAAGCAGTTTGTATACAGTTCTTAACGTAAAAATGTTCAGCATCGTGACTGATTTACACAATCTGGACAACTAACAGGATCTTCTGCATGTTGGTCAACAGCCTTTGGAGCGACAACAAGAAATCAACAACCACATAGAACTATGCGCTCCAGGAACCCAGGCAAATGGATTATGCAAACTGTGCGCATGTGTCCTTGTCTGTCTGTTTGCGTGACTGTGTGTGTGTGTGTGTGTGTGTGTGTGTGTATGTGTTACACAGTTTGCCTTCTACTTTTTTCTACATCTTTATCATTCCTTCCCAACACAAATCTATTTAACAAACCCTTCTGAAGACCAACAGCATTAATACTTCCGTGGCAAAGCCGAAGCTGCAAGCTGACTGCAAATTCGAAGCCAGGAACCATTATGAACGAGCAAAGTCTCACAAATTCCCATTATTGCAAAGACAAGCTGCAATGTCTGTAAGTCTGCCACGTCGACGCAGCCAACAAAGCCCTGCCCATCTGACTGCAGTTCGTAGTTCGTGACGGAAGTGACGTAAACGGCCGCGGCTTAAAAGGCTGATCCCGCTCATGGCTGACGTCGAGAGCTTTGAATTAAATTACTGGACACAAATTTCATGTCACCTTGTGTCTGTCGTCCTTTAATGCGTCCAGTTATTTGGGCCAATTACGATCTTTTTTATTGTAGTTCTTTTCGTGCGTGCGTGCGTGCGGGGGAATGGAGGGGGAGGTGTGGGGGTGGGAGGGGGGTGGGGGGTATATGTGAGACCGATGATGGTCGCTGAAAATAATGATGCTTGTGTCACACTGGTATCGTTGAAGAATATTTTCATATTTCGTAGATTTCCTTACTATCCAGCCAATTATTCAACCACAGAATAAACAACATTCCGAGAACAAAATCTGGTAATGAGAATCACTAACGGTAATACTAATAGGAATTCACCGTCGCAAACAGCTGCACTCTTTGGCAAAGGAACCTACATGGCACTGTGCCTGCCTGTGCTCCTCAAGATGCTGACGCTGCATGTCTACAAGTCTTGGATTTTCCAGGGTCTTTACTGGGAAAACAGCGAACGAGTGATTCATTTTAATCAAGTCAAGGTCCCTTCTGTTTTGATTATTATAATTTCATATGTTGACAAACATACATACACATATATGTTTATATATAAATACATACATACATACAGACATATATACATATATATATATATATATATATATATATATATATATAATATATATATACACACATATGTATATGTATTATACATATATATATATATATATATATATATATATATATATATATATATATATATATAATATATATATATACATTATATATTATATATATATACATAGTGTACATTATACATTATGGTATATATATGTATATTGTATATATATATATATATATATATAATATATATTTATATATATATATATATATATACATATATATATATATATATATATATAATATTATATATATTATATATATATAATATATATATATTATATATATTATCCAATATTATATATTATTATATATATATACATATATATTTATATATAAGATATATATATATATATAATATATATATATATATATATATATATATATATACTATATATATTATATAATAGTAAATTATAGTAGTACATCGTATATATATACATATATATATATATAGTATATATTAGTTACTAGTATAGTATATTAAAGGATATAAGTAACACGTATACATGATAGCAGTAATATATATAATATTATTATATAATATGTAGTATATATAGTATTAATTAATATTACACACATAATTAATACATGTATATATATATATGTATATATATTATTATAATAGTAGTTATATTATAGTATATATAAGTATGTATATTTACATATTACATATGTATATATTAGTAGTAATATATATATATATAACTACATATTAATATTTAAATATGAATATATATATCCATATATATATTATATATGATATTGATATATATATAGTATACAGCATTTAGTATATGAACATAGTCATAATATATATATATAGTATATAGTAATATAGTATATATTGTATAGTATATATATTATAGTATATATAATGTATACATAATATATAGATATAGTACCTATAGTATATATATATAAGATATAATTATATATATATATTATATATATTGTATATATAGTGTTATATATAGTGTTACTATATATATATTATACACGTATATATATTAGTGTTATATATAGTATATATATATATATGATATATATATTTATTTTTATGATTTTTATATATATATATATGTTATTATATATATACCTTATGATATATAATATCTAGTATTATTAGTAGTTGAATATAGAGTAATAGTTAGATAATATAGGATAGTATAGATGAATATATAATATTATATATAGTATTATTATAGTACATAGTATTGATAGTATATATAATTAGTATATTATATAGGGGATAAACTAATGATAATATAGATAATATAATATTATAGATATATATATATATTATCTATACATATTACACTAAGCTGACATAACACTCATATGATATAGTTATATATAAGTATGATATATGTATATATAGATTAGTAGTTTAATATATATAGTATAGTATATATATAGGGTATAATATAGGCACACTACACATCACACACACACACTACACCACAATCAGCTGTAACACACACACAACACACACACTATGTCACACACACACACGATATATAATATGTGTATATTTTTAGTATGTATATATTCATATATCTGATATATATTAGTTAGTATATCATATATATGATTTGTATATATAACTATTTATACTATAGTCATCACTATATATTGTTATATATAATATTACTCGATATATATAATATGGGTATAATATAGATATAGACTATCTAATAATATAAATATATATAATATATAGGTATATATATATAATAGTATATATATATATAGGGTAGTAGATAGTATATATGTGTATTATATATAGTATATGTAGTAGTAGTATAAATTATATATATATATATATATATATATATAGTATAGAGTATAGTTAATGTATCATATAAGTAGGCTTCAGGTCGTATAGTATATAGTACAATATAGTATAATATAGGTCAATATACATATATAATATAGATGATATATATGATATGTATGAGCTATATTATATATCTTATTTATTACGTTATGTAGGTATAGTATATAATCATAGTAGGTTGGTATCAGTAATTTGTGGTGTGTGTGATATATATATAATAGTATTAGGTTACTATATCTTAGTTAATGATAAGTATATATATAATATTAGAATATTTTATATAATTATATATATATACATATTATAATATATATATATATATAATTTGTATGTTATATAGTAGTAGTTATTATCAGCTATAGTTATAAGTATGCGCTAATATATGATAGTAGGTTCATCAGTATATATACGATATTAGTATATATATATCATATATTATACTATATCTAGTACTATATAGTATAGTATATATACAGTATAATAGATGGCGCTTGCTGGTGGGGAGTGGGTGGGTGTGTATCTTTATTATTTCTGTGTGTAGGTTTTGGGCGTGTTGTTACTTCTCGTGCGCGGTTGCAGGTGTTGGATGAGCGACTTGGCTGTCGATGAGTGCGTCGGTAGGTTTTGTAGATTTCGAGGCCGCGGGGCTCGTGTTCAGTTGTTTGTTGTGGGCTGCGGTGGCTGTGATATGGTTACTTTGGTTGTTTCAGGCGGTTTACAGTGGTTATAGCGCATGTCATTGATGTTGCGTTCTTTAGGTTGTGCGGCGGTGTGGCTTGGTGTGAGGGGCGGTTAAGTGTAGTCTGGTTGTGTGCCCAGGGGTCCGGTCGTCCGTGGGATCTGTGGTATGTGCGTGCTGATTTTACTCGTGAGCGTGGGTGGGGGCGGCACCAGTGGGCTGTGTTTTAGTAAGTGTGGTTGTGACTGTGTGTGTGCCTCGGGGGGATCCCAGTCGTGGCCCGGCCCCCTGTTGCTTGGGTGCCCACGTACGTTGCGTGGGATGCGGGGGGTTGTACAAGCTTGGTTACCGTGTGCTGGTGGCGTCGTCTCTTCGTGGGAGCCCCCGCAGTCCGTCCTTGCGTGCTTCTGCGGTCTGGGTGTTGTGTCTCGGTAAGATGTCTGTGTCTCATGCGCGGTGGCGGTGCTGCACTCGGGCCCTGCCATTCGCGCGCAAGGTTGATATTCTCCGTGTCGCAGAGGGCGTGTGTTGTGATATGTGTGTAGGTGTCCATTAGGGATCGCGGTAGGCAGGTCATTGGTGTCGTAATGGCTGTGTGCTTTAGATGCGAGTGCGTGTGTGAGAGTGTGTGGTACTTGCATAGTACTGGACTGCGGGGTAGTGGAGCATGATGGGGCTGGTGATTGCGTTTTTATGTTGGTTATGGTTTTATTTGTCGTGAGGAGGTCTTGTTTTGGTATTATTGTAGAGTTGGGGTTGTGTATCTCGAGTGGCGGCAGGTCGGCACGGCTATGTTCTAGGGGTAGTTGTATGGGTGGGTGGCGGTAGTGGTCTTGTGAGAGGGTGTTGTTGGTGACTATTTGATGGAGGTTGCTGTGGGTGGTGGGGTGTGTAGATGACTCACGGTGTGCTGGGTGGTGCTGGTGGAGTGGTGAGTATTTGTGTGTGATTATTAGGTAGCGTGATATATTATATATGATTATATGAGTATATATATTATATATATATCATATATATATATTAGGTTGTGTGTGTATATATATATATTAGGTATATATATTATATAAGTGAGTATGTATAGTTATATTATATCTACTATATAAGTATTATACAAATATATATATTATATCAATATATAAATAATAAAAAATTACAGATATTATATATATGTAGTGTTAATGTGTTGATATGGTATGTATATATATATGAGCTATTATATATATATATATATAGTAATATATATATATTATATATGTATTATCATATATATCACTATATATCTTATATATATATATATAGTATATATATATAGTATATAAGTAATATATAATATATTAGGTTGTATTATAGTATATATGTATTTACCTGTATTGATATATGATATTATTAATTATATATATAATGTTGTGGTGTGAGATGTGGTGGTGGTGTGTGGTGTTGGTGTGTGTGTCGTGTGTGTGTGTGTGTGTGTGGTGTGTGTGTGTGCGTGTTGTGTTTTTTCATTGCGTAAGATGTGACTTGGTGTTATGTATTGTGCACACAACATTACATATTGTAAAATCGATTGTTGAGTCATATAGTTTAATAAGAAGAAATAAAGAAATTATCTATATTCGGAACATAAAACTTTGCACTTTAATAATAGTTCGTGAGAATGCACGGAGGCATGAATTGGCCGTGTCCCAGTTAAAGGGTTTAGGAGTGTGACGTGTATATACACACACACAGCACACACAGCACCACACACACACCAACAGCACACACACACATATATAAAGGGTATTTCGATGAGTATTTAATAAGTATATCGAGGATTAGTTAATATGCCTTATATATTATATAGGGTATATAGGAAGTTAGTATATAATAGTATTTTATATTTTACATGAAACATAGTAATATCATCGTATAGATAATGTATATATTATATAATAGCTATAGTTTATAGTATACTATAGTATATATGATATATAAGTATAATATAGGATAATTATTGGTATAGGTCGTCATGTTGTGGTGTGTGTGGTTGTGTCGCGTGTGGTGTGTGTGTGTGCTTGTGTCGGCTATTGTTCATCATGATATATCATATATCCTTTATGGTAATGGATTATGTATATAAAGTATACTTATATATTCACACACACACACGCACATACACACACAACACACACACACACAACACATTATCACCACACATTGAATGACACACAACCCAGCACACACACACACACACGCAGCACCACACACACACACACACACACACACATCACACACACCCATTATGTTGATAGGATATAAATGATAGGTATGTGTATAATTGTGTAACATATATTAATAATGGATAATGAATAGATTAGTCAGCTGGAATAGTGAGATAGATAGAAATATATGAGTGCTGTATAGGTAATGTTATGGTATAGTATATATATATATGTATAACGTATAAGTTATGTCATATATATTTTATTATATATATTATAGTATAACATAATATATGTAGGTAGCATATATGATATATATAGTGTATATATTATTACTAGTTATATATATATAGTATATATATACATATATATCACACACACCACACAGACACACACACACACAGCACACACAACTTATGCTATTCACCCGCTACACCAACACACAACAGATACAACACACACACATATATTAGTATCTAGTTTATTATATATAGTAGTAGTATTTTATTAGTTTATACTATTTTATATATATATAATAATATATAATAGTTATAGTATATATAATATATATTAGTATAGGTATACTAAAATAATTTGTTGGGTTTTATTGTATGGTTTTTTTTGGTAAGAAAAAAGAGGAAAAAATAAAAAAATAGTATTAAGGGTACCTAGTTATAGGGTAGGGTGTGTTATGTATAGCTAGTAGTTAGTGATTGATTATATAGATGGCGCTGGGGCTGTAGGATCAGTAATAAGGAGTTAAGATTAGATTAGGGTCAGGGTGATAGGCATATGAGAGGTATATAACATTGTATATTATATATAAGAGGTGTTAGATATATATGCAGATCTTTGTGTTTAGGTATATGGGGCTGGTGTATGGGGTTTTTGGTGTGGTGCGTGGTGTGTGAGGGGCGTATGTATCTGAGCGTGTATATAGCGTGTGTGGACACTGAGCGTGTGTGTGCGTGGAGCAGTGGTGTGGGCGTGGAGCGCTGTGTGGGTGGTGCGTAGAGACGTGTGGTGTGGCGTTGCGGAGCGGTAGGTGTGTGGAGCAGGAGGCAGTGGTGTTGGTGGTGTGGCGTGAGACGGATTGGGTGGAGCGGGTGGCGGCTGTGTGTGGTGTGTTGTTCGCGATGCACTGGTGTGTCTGTGTGTGTGTTTGTTATGATATCGTACGAGTGTCGTTGCGTATTTAAACAAGGTTATAAAATACCGTAGAATTGTGCACATTTTGTAGCCGAAATAGTAATACGCACCCATATGTGCACAAGCATGTTTCATACACCTTTATACGAACACATATCAACACACACATTCTGGGAAACTCACGTAAACCACCATTAACATACATCTAACACACATTAACAACAAAGAACTAACACAACCCCACACACACACACACACATGCCCACGCTCACACATGCATAATGCACACCCAAAAAATCCCCTCGGCCGCTCGCT
>NW_020868647.1:0-2500 GCF_003789085.1 Penaeus vannamei
CACACACACCCACAAACACAGCCACACACATACACCACACATATATATTGGATATTGATTATTAATGCCTGATGGTAATGATAATGATAAAACTATAATGAATAATGATACTTAATTGATAATGGATAATGATAATGATTACTATAGTAGGAGAAGTAATGATAATAAAAAGTAATGATACGACATTAAATAACAATGGATCCATAAGTTATTATAATTTCAGAATAATGATATCATATAACATAATTGATAATTATAAACCACCACACACACACCACAAATATATATATTATACTATAATATATATATATATATAATATATATATATATATATATATTAATGTGTTGTATATATATATATATATATATATATTATATATATAATAATATATATATATTATAATTTTATTTATAATATTATTGTGTTGTGTTGTGTATATATATTATATATATAAAAAATATATATATATATATATATATATATATATATCATATATAGTATATATATATAATATATATATATATATCATCTGTCTATATGTATTAACACACACACACCACACACACACACACACACCACACCACACATATAAATATATATATGATAGATACATTTATGTTTCATTTATATACTTTTTTTGAGAATGGAGATATAATGTTAACAATAAAATAATATAAATTGGAATAAGGCTGATTATTGCAGTATGATGATTAATGGTAATGATGTAATGATAACGACAGCGATAAAACTTACATAGAGAACAATATGCTAACAACGACATGATAAGAAAATAGGACACGTCAGCCGGATTTTCGAGACCAATCTGAGTCTATGTCTGAGTCTCACATTTGCCCCGAGTTCTATGCATCTCTCTTCTCTCTGGAATTTGATCCAAAACCCATCGTCTTCGGCTAAGGCAGTCAACCAACCTGATTTTATAGCCTCGGCCTCGTCTGGATGTGTTTTCAAGATTGGACTTTTTTTTCTCTCTCTCTTCTCTCTTTTTTCTCTTTTCTTTTTCTCCTTTTTTCATTTTCTTTCTCTCTCTCTTTCTCTTTTTCTTCGTCTTTTTCATTTTCTTTCTCTCTCTCTCTGTAATCTCTCTTTCTCTCTCTTCTCTGTCTCTTGCCTCTCTGTCTCTCTCTCTGTCACTCTGTATCTCTACCCCCCCCCTCTCTATCTCTCTCTTTCTCTCTCTCTCTCTCTCTCTCTCTCCTCTCTCCTCTCTCTCTCTCTCTCTCCTTTCTCTCTCTCTCTCTCTTCTCTCTCTCTCCTCTCTCTCTCTCTTTAGGGGGAATTGAGATAAATCGGATTTGAATCGGGGTCTGTGTTGGTGACTTTGTACATCGGGTAACTGCATTGCAAGCTTGAACGTGATAGTTTTCGAACGAATGTAGTGTTAATAAACGTTTGTTAAATAAAATGCTTAGCGTTTTGTAAGGCTTTCATGTCAAAGTATATCATATTTATATATTATGGGAACTATATGCTGGGAATTAGGTAGATATTCCCTAAAAGGACAAACATAGAAGCATAAAAAGAAAAAAAATGGATTAGTAGTCTAAAATCTAAGGAGCGAAGTCGAAATTTTGAATTCATGTTTTTTGTTTTCCTTCTTTTGTTCACTTGACTCCCAAACAACTCCTCAGTGGTAAATGATGATGCAGACTGTCTATACTAATCGTTCTGTATAATCGTGTTTTGCCTATCTTGTTTATCACTGCTTATTATTCATACTGCTGTCTCTCCTCTTCTCTCTTCTCTCTCTCTTCATCGTTCTCCTCTCTCTCTCTCTCTCTCTCTCTTCTCTCTCGTCTCTCTGCTCTCTCTCTCTCTCCCTCTGTATCTATCTTTCTCTATTTTATACACGCCCACAAACACCAACATCCATACACGCATACACATAGATATGTATATGTGCGTGTGTGTGTTTGTGTGTGCGTGTATACATATGCATATGTATATGTGTTTGTGTGTGTGTACTGTCGTGTGTGTGAAACAGGTATAACATTTACATACATAATGGACATGTATGTATGTATGTAAGATGTAATGTATGTATACATGGCATTGTATCACTGTATGTGTTTCCATCCGTATATCACTCTAGCATTCCTCCACTGCTAATGGTCTCCATAATTCTTCGCTCCATCCATCTTCTCCTTCTGCTTACTCTGTTTTTCACTTCCAAGCCGTCGCCTCTAGCAAATGGCACGGCTGGGTTAGTGCCTCGGGACACCCTTAAGTCTACGTAATACTTGTTGTGACTTGAATTTCCAAATTGACCTTTATGGGCAGAATAAATGGTGTCTCGGGGGTATGTGGGGATGGGGCCGGCATAGAGATATGTGGGTGTAAGAAATGGAGGAAAAGAAAGGGGTATGTGGGAGAGAAGGGAGGGGAGGGGGGTATTGTAGGTGGTGGAATGGAAGAAATGGAAGGGTTGTGGGAGAAGAGGGGGGGGGAGAGGGGCAAGTAGGTGTGGAATGGGAGGAAAGG
>NW_020868647.1:10000-12500 GCF_003789085.1 Penaeus vannamei
GGGGGGGATAGGGAAAGGAGATTGGAAAGGAGTTTGGGAGAAAGGAGTGAGGAAGGGAGAGGAGGGGGGATAGAAATAGAAGAGGAAAGGGAAAGAGAAAAGGAGTTATTTATTCATATATATATATATATATAATATATATATATATATATATATATATATATATATATATATATATATATATATATATATACATGAGTAGAAGAGAGAGAGAGAGAGAGAGAGAGAGAGAGAGAGAGAGATAAAGGAAGAGTCAAGCAGAGATAAAAAATGAAGGGAAAAAAAAGAGGAAACACCAAGAAGAATCCGTTGATGAAAGTTCCTCGGGCAAGAAATATGCGCGGAGGGAGGGAAGGCGGAGGGAAAGGGGCGCGGAGGGAAGGAAAAGGAGGGAGAGGAGATGCCGATGATAATGGAAGAAGAGAAGGGATACTTGGGAAAGAGAAGGAATACAGAAAAAACAAATGAAAAGGAGACGTAGATAATTGCAGAGAGAGGGAGGCGTCCTAGTAAAAGGGGTGGGAGAGAAGATGATGATAATAAGGAAGAAGAGATATAGAGGAAAGAGAGGAGGAGACGCAGGGAGAAGAAAATAGAAAGCGATAGGAGATCGGAAGAAGAGAAAGAGACAAAAGAGGAGGAGGAGGAAGAAAAAACGTGACCAAAATATGACGAAGAACAAATGATAAGGAATACGGAAGACCATTTGAAGAAAGAAAATCGAAATAAGAAAAAAAGGAAACAGAAGAAAGCACTCAACGGGAAGAGAACGGGGAAGGAGAATAAGAGGAGGAAAATGAAGAAGAAAGAAGAAAAAGAGGAACGAGAAAAAGAAGACGAAAGAAGGAAAAAGATGAAATAGAAAAAGAAGAAAATAAAGAAGATAGAGAAAGAAGGAAAGAAAAAACGAACAAATAGAAAAAAAGCAAAAAGAAAAAGAAGAAGAAAAAGAAGAACAAGAACAACAACAATAGCAAATTACAAATTTCACCCCTTCCCTCTCTCCTCCCTTCCTCCCTTCCCCCACCCCCCCACCTCTCAAAGAAGAGCTGGGGTCCTGGTTGCCTCCCTTTGTCGAGGGTCGAGATCCTACCTCCTTTCACAAGGACTTTACTCCAGTCCTTTGTGCACACGTTTAATCAGTTTCTCATTCAATAGCACGCGAGGGAAGCAAAACACACACAATGTGACAACTGCAGGTGAGACGCCTTGAAAGAGTAGGGGAGGAAGGGAGTAGCTGGTTGTGGGATTGGGAACGTAGGGTTTGCGTGTTCATATACTGGTTTGAAGGGGTAGACGCAGGGTGGGCGGTGTGTGAGAGAGGGAAGAACATGATGATTTAAGATCGGAGGAGGAAGATGGTAGGAATGTTGGTGATGATTATGATGATGTTGATGATTATGATGATGATGATGATGTTGATGTTCATGATGATGATAGCAGCAGAAGCAACAAAACGAGAAGAAGAAATAAAAGGATGAGCAAATAATAATATTACCTATAGCAATTATAGGAAAAATACTATGAATAGTAATAATAACGATAGATGTGTTATTAATGATACTGATAATACAGATAATAACAATAATGACACATCAAATGATAATTACAATAATAGAGATAACAATATTGATAATAATAACAATAATGATAAGGGATAATGATGATAATGATATGATAACAATAGTATAATGATATGATAACAATAATAATGATAATAATGATAATGATACTACTACTACTACTACTGCTACTACTACTAGTATTATTAATAATAATAATAATAATAATAATAATAATAATAATGATGATGATAATAATAATAATAAAACAATAATAATATCATTAATAATGACGATACAACTACTACCAATAATAACGATAATAACAACAGAAAGAAACGAATAAACGAAAAAAAGGGGGAAAAGAAGAAAAAAAAACACATAAAAACAAAAGAAAATAAAAGGAGACACGCAGTATGCAAGCACTGGGTGGTCCAGATGGCATGAGGCTGCCTCTCTTTTTGCGGTCTTTAGCCCACCCACTTGGCCCACTCTCGTTCGCAGGAGGGAGTGGGAGGGAGGAGGGAGGGAGGGGAGGGAGAGAGAGGGAGAGGGAGAGAGGGAGGGAGGGGAGGGAGGGAGAGGGAGAGGGAGGAAGGGAGGGAAGGGAGAGAAGGGAGAAGAGGGGAAGTAGGGAGGGACAGAGAGAGGGAGAGGAGGTAGGGAGGGAGGGAAAGAGAGACAGAGACAGAGAGAGAGAGAGAAAGGATAGATAGATAGATAGATAGATAGATAGATAGATAGATAAGAGAGAGAGAGAGAGAGGAGAGAGAGAGGGGGGGGGTAGAGGGAGGGAGACGGAGAAGGAGAGAGAGAGAGAGAGAGAGAGAGAAGAGAGAGAGAGAGAGAGAGAGAGAGAGAGAGAGAGAAGAGAGAGAGAGAGAGAGAGAGAGAGAGGGAGGGAGAGGAGACAGGGAAGGAGAGGGAGAGGGAGAAGG
>NW_020868647.1:17500-20000 GCF_003789085.1 Penaeus vannamei
GACATGGAAATGTATAAGAAATGGTTTAAAGGACGGAGGCCAAGTTAGAAGACGTAAAAAATTAAAATTAAAGAAAGAGACACAGATCACGAAGACTGCCTGAGCACCCACAAGCTCAAACAGGAATCGACTAAGACAATAATAAGCAAAAAAATCCCGATAAGTCTTAATAGAAAGACTAAAAATCTCGCTCCAAGGAGGTACGGATCCTCAAGATGGGAGGAAAGAAAACTAAGTACTCACTTGGTTATAAAATTAAAAGCACCACTGGAGGTATGGATCCACAAGCAGTGTTTCTCACGGGTGACTTGCATCTGATAAAAAAATCTTGTCAACAGTGGAGGTACGGATCCTGAAGCAGTGTTTTACGCGCTATATATATATAGCAAAATAAAAAGATAAAAACACCTGCCGGACTCCGTAGCAGGTGTCAAAAATATATATACACATGTGTCTGCGGGACATGGCTGCACGTGGCGTATGGCGGGGACTGCCCGAGGCTTATGAAGGTAAAATTGACCTTAGACTCGGTGAGTTTGCAGTCGTACACTGCAACAATATTAATGATGATGATGATAACAATAATTATGATAATTATGATAATGATTGTGATAGAAATAATAATAATAATAATTTTGATAGAAACGATAATAGTAGTAATGATGGTAAAAATGATGGTAATGAAGGTAAAAATGTAGTAATAAATCTATCTATCTATATATGTATGTATATACATATACACACATATACAGACATTTTCATTTTAGAGGTGTCTGTAAGTTCATATGCATGATTGTGCTCCCGTTGATTTTTTCTCTGTATGACCTCTGCTGCTTTAAAATCTGTTTACTCTGATGACTTTTGACAAACGTTCTCCTTTTCTACGTTGAAATATTTTTCGTTTAGATGTAAAGAAAATGAGAAAAAAGTTAAGAGAAAGAGAGAGAGAGAGAGAGAAAAAAAAAAACTGAGAAACCCCGAAGCGAATAAAGACAATGTTAAAGAAACGACGCTGGCTCGACCCAAGACGTGAAGAAATAAAAGTAAAAAAATGAAAATAAAATAAAATAAAATCCCCACTAAGGCACAAGCGAGTAAATATCCCCTGTTAATCCTTTTCCCAAATCCTTTCCTCGCGGCGTCTTATCCCTCTCCCGTGAGAAAAGGAGTTAATGTGAAGACTCGATCATATCAAGGATAAGCAAACAGAGTTACCGCGGGGTGTTTTCGACCGAGAAACCTCAGGGTGTGTTTACCCCGCGAGCACTCAGTGGGATTCGGGACCTTGGGCGCGCTATTTACACGGGTTCCTAATCCCACTGAAGACTCTGCTTTTTGTTTTTTTCCCTTTTTCTTGAGCTTTCTTCATCACTTTTTTGCCTATTCCTTTTTTCAGGAATGTAAATCGGTAAACATCGTTTAACAGATACTTGGATTAGCATGGGAAAGTGGATGTTGCCATTATGTAGAAGAGACTTCATACTCTATGTGTGTGTGTGTGTGTGTGTGTGTGTGTGTGTGTGTGTGTGTGTGTGTGTGTGTGTGTGTGTGTGTGTGTGTGTGTGTGTGTGTGTGTGAGTATATACACATACATACACAACGCAGTGTTCGAGGAACGAGTGGGCGACCAAAACCCAAAAGTGAATAACGAAAGAGAATTGGAAAAGCGAGCGCAGGTGTTCATAAGACACATTTTTCTCCTTGCAAGAAACACAAAGCAGTTTATTGCTTCACAATGGTAAAAAAAGACACAGGAAAATCCCTCTGTGCAGACCGAAGAGAGAGGCATGAGTAAGCATGAAGCAGGCGACATCTGCAACATTTAGAAAAGGTGTTAATATAAAATATGTTGAAAATCAATATGAAAAACAAACTAATGAATACAAAAAATAATAATGAATAAAAAAACGAATTCTTTATGCGTGCTACGATTATTTTGATTTTTGTTTTTACGCTATCCTCTACGACAACAAAGAAGCATAAAAAGAGAGGAAAATAAAGATGGTACTGGAATAATATCTCGTCTTGTCTCAGGAGCGACTTCAGGATACTCTCCGGTCGTCTTTATTATGTAGTAACTCTCAAGCAAGTGCCTACATTGCGGGCCTATGAATATTCAGGCCCACGTCTGCTCGCATGTATCCTTGGCTGTGAGTTTAGGTGTGAATTTGGATCTATTTCGCTCGCCTTATTTCTTGACGTCGGCGCAAGCTTGGCTGAAGTTCTATCGTGTATTATTCTTTTGTGGCAATAATAGGTGTGATTCAGCATAGAGATTAATTCACTGAGAGGAAAGCAGAACGTATGGATTTTATTTTTATTTTAAACCGAAGACTTAAATAGATCTTGGTATCGCGGCTGTAAATGCAATTGCAGATACGCCCTTGTGTTCCCGCTTTCAATATGCATTATCCCATAAACATTCCAGAGACACACGCGGCCAAAACGACCATCTTTGAACCTCTTTTGTTAAATTGCATCTGATCTTGGAGTATCATCT
>NW_020868647.1:24329-29329 GCF_003789085.1 Penaeus vannamei
TGCAGGTCGTATGAGAATAATGTATCGTAAACCACAGCAGGTCAAGGAGATCGTGAAATTATCAAAAATAGAGCCAAAAAATCTGACATTTGGGGACGAAAGGCGAAGATTAATAAATACGAGAGAAACCAAAGGACAATTTGTGCTTACGAAGTCTAGAGGATTTACTCGAAAAGGTCAGAAATGCGGCAAAAGCAACACTACAATAAATACCCGAGGGAAAGAAAGGAAATAGAACGACAAAAACAAGAATTAAAGAAACAAAGAGAGAAACACTTTTCGACTACCTAAAACTATTCCAAATTTATTTATCGTCGACATTACTTAGCGAAAATGTTCTAACCCAAACCACAATAGGAAAGATTAGGAAGAGAGGAGAAACAAGACCACACGAAGAGAGAGAAAAAGGAAAACATAAATAGCAACAATGAAGTGAGAAGTTCGAGAACTTCGACGGAATTTCCTTCTCTCTCTTTTATCTACTTACTCCTCAAGGAAATCCTGGAAAAGCTTCTGACAGCGATCTCCTACTTCGTCCTTCACGTGGGTCTGTCCGGTCTGTGTCTCGGCGACATCCATGGCTTATTTGCGGGCGAAAAAGGCGAGAAAAAAGGACGAGAAAAATCCACGCGATGTTCTGTGTTTCGGTCCTTCGTCCTGTTGCCGCTTTTTGGCGCGAACTTTTAGGGTGTCACGTGACCGATGGGAATGGCTGTTCCGTTCGCCTCCCCGCGAGTTTTTTAAGGACTGGGGCTATTTCGGTCCGGTTTTAGGAAGAGTGGATGGAATTTTCTGGTGGGAATAGTTTGTTGGTTTGGTTAACAGTAGGTGGTTTCTTCGAATCAAGGAGAATTTGGTGGGTTATTCGTGGTATGTGGGTCCGGGGGAGGTAAACGCACTGCCCCTGAGGGATATATAACGATAGTTCTGATTGGTCAATAGGTCTTAGAGACCACCATTCATCGGCTTTGTTTATTATTTATGACAAGGCTTCTGATTGGTTAATATTTGGCGCGAATCCTCTGTCGTCTGCTCCCTCAGTTGTCAGTTTGTATATTTCAGATTTATTTTATGGCAGCTGATTAATCTTCCATGTAATAACTATTTCGATGATAACCTTGGTCTAGATTTAATGATGCTTTTAATCACAATTTTTAAAAATGTTACGTTCAATCACCACAATATTGATTAGTGGTGATTAGAAGGCAGTTCATTCTCAAAACTTTATGATAATTACGATTATCAATATGTGTTATTACTATTATGATTGTATGAAAAGGTTATGGTGATGACGTAGTAATAAGCAGTATAGAAATACAAGTGAAAGAATATTAATGAAAAAGGAAAATCAAGTTACATTAAATATCAAATGATCGTAATGATCATGATAATACTCACAGTTATTGTGATTATCATGATGATAAAAAAAATAATAGCACCAATGAAAATATTATTTATTAATGTTATGATTAAGATTATCATTATCATTGTTGCTCTTGTTGTTAATATGAAGTATTATCTTGATCTATATCATCAATATTGTTATCATAGTGAATGTTATTATGTCAGTGCTATTATTGATGTTACCATTATCATTATCATTATCATCATTCGTAGTAGTATAAAAGTATCAGTAACATTAGTATTACCATTATTCTTTATATCATTGCTTAATTATTATCGTTATTATCACTATTATCATTGTCATGATTACCATTATCATTACTATCAATGCGTTCTTCGCTTTTCTATTGGTTCGATTAAATGTCACGAACAATATATACTATCTATCGTCCTTATTAATTTAGCGAGTAACATTTTGCTTACTTTTCGAACTTGTCCTATGCTAGTTTATGATATTCTCCCATTCTTTCGTTTCTCGTTTCGTACTGGTGAATCCTTGTTTTGTTAGTGCTATGTCTCCTACATCTACATTTCGTCTCTATGTGCTAGCCTTCTGTTGTCTTTCTTCGTCTGTGGCTCTTCCCAGTTTTGCTTCTCTCCTCCTGTCCAGTTCAGTGTATAATTCTAAGTCATAGCAAGATCACCAGATATATAATAACATGATCATATTTAGTGATCTTGGACCCAATTCAAACTTTCTGTTTTCCTCCTGGAACTTTTCAATAGTTTCCCCTAAAACTGTTATTCCGTCCTTTCTGACGCATTATCTGTGTCCACCAATTTGTTAAATCCTTGTAGCTTACGTCAAATCCTAATCTCCGTTCCTTTCCTTTTTTTCTGTTCTTGATCTTCAGATTTTCAAATCTTTTTACAGGTATCGATATAGATAAGGTTTATGCTGTTTCCAGAAATCATTTTATAATTGTCTGAAGGGCACTAATTGGTGTTGTTATGAAATATATATTCATGATATGACTCATCTTCTGCATTTTTGTGTTATATTGTGTATCAGCAATAATAATGATATAATGTTGAAAAATAACCGCAAAAAATGACAAAGCGTGCAAAGGACAACACACCGGCGATAACAGTAAACAAAACTCTCTTTCATTAATGATAACAGCAACAACATCAAAATGTACAGCACTTTCTTTACTTCGCGATGAAAACCAATAATTTTGAACATCTGTGTACACGCGAATGAATAAAATACTCTTGAGTTTACATGTGCGTTGTTTATGTACATGTGACTCTATTTATGTGCGTTCATGTGCATTGGTGTTTTCCTTTTACGTGTGCTTGGCCCTGGAGACAGCTGATCCACGTGTCGGCGAGCGTTAGGTCGGTGTGAGCGCTCTCTGGGTTTGTTTACGTTGTTTTTGTTGTTTATGTTGTGTGTGCAGGTGTTTGTATTCGTTTAGTCGGTGTATTTGCTTCTGCATCTGTTTATTCGTCTTCATATGGTAGGTGTATGGGTATATGTCCACACAAATAATGTAACCATGCACCTACACACACATATCTATCTGCCCATCTATTTCTCTATAAACATTATGTATATATATATATATATATATATATATATATATATATATATGCACATATATGTATATATGTATATGTATATGTATGTATAGATATGTATATACGCATTTATATGGACATATATATACATATTTACATATATATATATATATATATATATATATGTATATATATATATATATATATATATATATAGATAGATAGATAGATAGATAGATAGATAGATAGATAGATAGATAGATAGATAGATACTTGTGTGCGTACGTGTAAATACAATAAGTGTTTGTGCGCAACAGCTGCTTTATACAGTGCGGCATAACAGTTTTTGAAATATATACAACAGAAAATAAGGAATTTTGATAGTTTTAGGACAAAGATATATGAAAAAAATATATGTAATCAGCGATCTGGGGAATCATGGGAGAAGAAAAATATTAGAAAATGATAAGTGATGATTTGGAAAATGAAAAAATATATATATAATAAAAATTTAGATACAGTAAGAGAATAGAAAACAAAGAATTTTGATGATTTTCTTGAAAATTTAAAAGTAGAAAAATCACAATGATGGAAAGGTTTTCACATGTTTTTTATTTTTATTTCTAATGTCTTATTTATTTTAGTTCTTTGTTTTCTACATATTTTCAAGACTTTTCCTTATGTGCTTTTGATACCGCCTGTATTTCCTCATGCACACACACACACACACACACACACACACACACACACACACACACACACACACACACACACACCACACACACACACACACACACACACACACACACACACACACACACACACACACACACACACACACACACACACACACACACACACACACACACACACACACACACACACACACACACACACACTCACACTCACTCACACTCACACACACACACCACACACACACACACACACACACACACACACACACACACACACACACACTCACACACACACACACACACACACACACACACACACACACACACACACACACACACACACTCACTCACACACACACATATATACATACATACATATATAAATATACATATATATATATGTATTTAATATATATTATATAATTATATATATATATATTATATATATATATATATATATAATATATATGTAAGTGTGTGCGTGTGTGTGTGTGTGTGTGTGTGTGTTGGGTGAGACAGCGTAGTGGTGACCATATGACAGCTGACCAGTTGGTGATGATCATTATTTGGTAATTAACCGTTTGTGGACGATAACAATTTTTTCCAGAGGAACGGTAGATTACGATAATTATTTCCTAACGGATCGGTGGGTGATGCAAACTATTTGAAATACAGCGATTCGTATGTGTGTTGTGTGTGTGTGTGTGTGTGTGTGTGTGTGGTGTGTGTGTGTGTGTGTGTGCGTGTGTGTGTGTGTGTGTGTGTGTGTGTGTGTGTGTGTGTGTGTGTAAGAGCCCAAATGTTGGGTCCTACAAGAGTTTGGTAGGTGGCGAGCTTAGGGTTAAGGTAGACAACCAAGATGTCTTGACTCCTTTACTGAATAAGACGTTGGAGTGCGGCAGCTCCTTGGAGCGAGGTGTTGCTCCTTGGCTTCCCGCAGGGAGTCTGCCTGATCTCCTGTACAATGGTCTAAAGATCGCATCAAGTCACGTGGTTAGCATGTGACGAACGGTGATGAACAAGCAAGCGTTACATCAGCACATAGCTATTGTGGAAGAGACAGACAACACGACATTGGAATGTCTGGTGTGGCAAATAGAGAGGAATAAACAGGGGAAGCAATGGTCAGGCGTATATGTATATATATATATATATATATATATATATATATATATATATATGTATGTGTGGAAGATACGTATGTAACAAACATGTAAGATATATATATATATATGTGTGTATCATATAGTAATTAGATATAGATATAGCTGGGTTACAGTGTGTGTGTGTGTGTGTGTGTGTGTGTGTGTGTGTGTGTGTGTGTGTGTGTGTGTGTTGTGTGTGTGTGTGTGTGTGTGTGTGTGTGTGTGTGTGTGT